>CM072803.1:26367500-26675000 GCA_037013495.1 Hippophae tibetana | reverse complement strand
AAACCCTAAACCCTAAACCCTAAACCCTAAACCCTAAACCCTAAACCCTAAACCCTAAACCCTAAACCCTAAACCCTAAACCCTAAACCCTAAACCCTAAACCCTAAACCCTAAACCCTAAACCCTAAACCCTAAACCCTAAACCCTAAACCCTAAACCCTAAACCCTAAACCCTAAACCCTAAACCCTAAACCCTAAACCCTAAACCCTAAACCCTAAACCCTAAACCCTAAACCCTAAACCCTAAACCCTAAACCCTAAACCCTAAACCCTAAACCCTAAACCCTAAACCCTAAACCCTAAACCCTAAACCCTAAACCCTAAACCCTAAACCCTAAACCCTAAACCCTAAACCCTAAACCCTAAACCCTAAACCCTAAACCCTAAACCCTAAACCCTAAACCCTAAACCCTAAACCCTAAACCCTAAACCCTAAACCCTAAACCCTAAACCCTAAACCCTAAACCCTAAACCCTAAACCCTAAACCCTAAACCCTAAACCCTAAACCCTAAACCCTAAACCCTAAACCCTAAACCCTAAACCCTAAACCCTAAACCCTAAACCCTAAACCCTAAACCCTAAACCCTAAACCCTAAACCCTAAACCCTAAACCCTAAACCCTAAACCCTAAACCCTAAACCCTAAACCCTAAACCCTAAACCCTAAACCCTAAACCCTAAACCCTAAACCCTAAACCCTAAACCCTAAACCCTAAACCCTAAACCCTAAACCCTAAACCCTAAACCCTAAACCCTAAACCCTAAACCCTAAACCCTAAACCCTAAACCCTAAACCCTAAACCCTAAACCCTAAACCCTAAACCCTAAACCCTAAACCCTAAACCCTAAACCCTAAACCCTAAACCCTAAACCCTAAACCCTAAACCCTAAACCCTAAACCCTAAACCCTAAACCCTAAACCCTAAACCCTAAACCCTAAACCCTAAACCCTAAACCCTAAACCCTAAACCCTAAACCCTAAACCCTAAACCCTAAACCCTAAACCCTAAACCCTAAACCCTAAACCCTAAACCCTAAACCCTAAACCCTAAACCCTAAACCCTAAACCCTAAACCCTAAACCCTAAACCCTAAACCCTAAACCCTAAACCCTAAACCCTAAACCCTAAACCCTAAACCCTAAACCCTAAACCCTAAACCCTAAACCCTAAACCCTAAACCCTAAACCCTAAACCCTAAACCCTAAACCCTAAACCCTAAACCCTAAACCCTAAACCCTAAACCCTAAACCCTAAACCCTAAACCCTAAACCCTAAACCCTAAACCCTAAACCCTAAACCCTAAACCCTAAACCCTAAACCCTAAACCCTAAACCCTAAACCCTAAACCCTAAACCCTAAACCCTAAACCCTAAACCCTAAACCCTAAACCCTAAACCCTAAACCCTAAACCCTAAACCCTAAACCCTAAACCCTAAACCCTAAACCCTAAACCCTAAACCCTAAACCCTAAACCCTAAACCCTAAACCCTAAACCCTAAACCCTAAACCCTAAACCCTAAACCCTAAACCCTAAACCCTAAACCCTAAACCCTAAACCCTAAACCCTAAACCCTAAACCCTAAACCCTAAACCCTAAACCCTAAACCCTAAACCCTAAACCCTAAACCCTAAACCCTAAACCCTAAACCCTAAACCCTAAACCCTAAACCCTAAACCCTAAACCCTAAACCCTAAACCCTAAACCCTAAACCCTAAACCCTAAACCCTAAACCCTAAACCCTAAACCCTAAACCCTAAACCCTAAACCCTAAACCCTAAACCCTAAACCCTAAACCCTAAACCCTAAACCCTAAACCCTAAACCCTAAACCCTAAACCCTAAACCCTAAACCCTAAACCCTAAACCCTAAACCCTAAACCCTAAACCCTAAACCCTAAACCCTAAACCCTAAACCCTAAACCCTAAACCCTAAACCCTAAACCCTAAACCCTAAACCCTAAACCCTAAACCCTAAACCCTAAACCCTAAACCCTAAACCCTAAACCCTAAACCCTAAACCCTAAACCCTAAACCCTAAACCCTAAACCCTAAACCCTAAACCCTAAACCCTAAACCCTAAACCCTAAACCCTAAACCCTAAACCCTAAACCCTAAACCCTAAACCCTAAACCCTAAACCCTAAACCCTAAACCCTAAACCCTAAACCCTAAACCCTAAACCCTAAACCCTAAACCCTAAACCCTAAACCCTAAACCCTAAACCCTAAACCCTAAACCCTAAACCCTAAACCCTAAACCCTAAACCCTAAACCCTAAACCCTAAACCCTAAACCCTAAACCCTAAACCCTAAACCCTAAACCCTAAACCCTAAACCCTAAACCCTAAACCCTAAACCCTAAACCCTAAACCCTAAACCCTAAACCCTAAACCCTAAACCCTAAACCCTAAACCCTAAACCCTAAACCCTAAACCCTAAACCCTAAACCCTAAACCCTAAACCCTAAACCCTAAACCCTAAACCCTAAACCCTAAACCCTAAACCCTAAACCCTAAACCCTAAACCCTAAACCCTAAACCCTAAACCCTAAACCCTAAACCCTAAACCCTAAACCCTAAACCCTAAACCCTAAACCCTAAACCCTAAACCCTAAACCCTAAACCCTAAACCCTAAACCCTAAACCCTAAACCCTAAACCCTAAACCCTAAACCCTAAACCCTAAACCCTAAACCCTAAACCCTAAACCCTAAACCCTAAACCCTAAACCCTAAACCCTAAACCCTAAACCCTAAACCCTAAACCCTAAACCCTAAACCCTAAACCCTAAACCCTAAACCCTAAACCCTAAACCCTAAACCCTAAACCCTAAACCCTAAACCCTAAACCCTAAACCCTAAACCCTAAACCCTAAACCCTAAACCCTAAACCCTAAACCCTAAACCCTAAACCCTAAACCCTAAACCCTAAACCCTAAACCCTAAACCCTAAACCCTAAACCCTAAACCCTAAACCCTAAACCCTAAACCCTAAACCCTAAACCCTAAACCCTAAACCCTAAACCCTAAACCCTAAACCCTAAACCCTAAACCCTAAACCCTAAACCCTAAACCCTAAACCCTAAACCCTAAACCCTAAACCCTAAACCCTAAACCCTAAACCCTAAACCCTAAACCCTAAACCCTAAACCCTAAACCCTAAACCCTAAACCCTAAACCCTAAACCCTAAACCCTAAACCCTAAACCCTAAACCCTAAACCCTAAACCCTAAACCCTAAACCCTAAACCCTAAACCCTAAACCCTAAACCCTAAACCCTAAACCCTAAACCCTAAACCCTAAACCCTAAACCCTAAACCCTAAACCCTAAACCCTAAACCCTAAACCCTAAACCCTAAACCCTAAACCCTAAACCCTAAACCCTAAACCCTAAACCCTAAACCCTAAACCCTAAACCCTAAACCCTAAACCCTAAACCCTAAACCCTAAACCCTAAACCCTAAACCCTAAACCCTAAACCCTAAACCCTAAACCCTAAACCCTAAACCCTAAACCCTAAACCCTAAACCCTAAACCCTAAACCCTAAACCCTAAACCCTAAACCCTAAACCCTAAACCCTAAACCCTAAACCCTAAACCCTAAACCCTAAACCCTAAACCCTAAACCCTAAACCCTAAACCCTAAACCCTAAACCCTAAACCCTAAACCCTAAACCCTAAACCCTAAACCCTAAACCCTAAACCCTAAACCCTAAACCCTAAACCCTAAACCCTAAACCCTAAACCCTAAACCCTAAACCCTAAACCCTAAACCCTAAACCCTAAACCCTAAACCCTAAACCCTAAACCCTAAACCCTAAACCCTAAACCCTAAACCCTAAACCCTAAACCCTAAACCCTAAACCCTAAACCCTAAACCCTAAACCCTAAACCCTAAACCCTAAACCCTAAACCCTAAACCCTAAACCCTAAACCCTAAACCCTAAACCCTAAACCCTAAACCCTAAACCCTAAACCCTAAACCCTAAACCCTAAACCCTAAACCCTAAACCCTAAACCCTAAACCCTAAACCCTAAACCCTAAACCCTAAACCCTAAACCCTAAACCCTAAACCCTAAACCCTAAACCCTAAACCCTAAACCCTAAACCCTAAACCCTAAACCCTAAACCCTAAACCCTAAACCCTAAACCCTAAACCCTAAACCCTAAACCCTAAACCCTAAACCCTAAACCCTAAACCCTAAACCCTAAACCCTAAACCCTAAACCCTAAACCCTAAACCCTAAACCCTAAACCCTAAACCCTAAACCCTAAACCCTAAACCCTAAACCCTAAACCCTAAACCCTAAACCCTAAACCCTAAACCCTAAACCCTAAACCCTAAACCCTAAACCCTAAACCCTAAACCCTAAACCCTAAACCCTAAACCCTAAACCCTAAACCCTAAACCCTAAACCCTAAACCCTAAACCCTAAACCCTAAACCCTAAACCCTAAACCCTAAACCCTAAACCCTAAACCCTAAACCCTAAACCCTAAACCCTAAACCCTAAACCCTAAACCCTAAACCCTAAACCCTAAACCCTAAACCCTAAACCCTAAACCCTAAACCCTAAACCCTAAACCCTAAACCCTAAACCCTAAACCCTAAACCCTAAACCCTAAACCCTAAACCCTAAACCCTAAACCCTAAACCCTAAACCCTAAACCCTAAACCCTAAACCCTAAACCCTAAACCCTAAACCCTAAACCCTAAACCCTAAACCCTAAACCCTAAACCCTAAACCCTAAACCCTAAACCCTAAACCCTAAACCCTAAACCCTAAACCCTAAACCCTAAACCCTAAACCCTAAACCCTAAACCCTAAACCCTAAACCCTAAACCCTAAACCCTAAACCCTAAACCCTAAACCCTAAACCCTAAACCCTAAACCCTAAACCCTAAACCCTAAACCCTAAACCCTAAACCCTAAACCCTAAACCCTAAACCCTAAACCCTAAACCCTAAACCCTAAACCCTAAACCCTAAACCCTAAACCCTAAACCCTAAACCCTAAACCCTAAACCCTAAACCCTAAACCCTAAACCCTAAACCCTAAACCCTAAACCCTAAACCCTAAACCCTAAACCCTAAACCCTAAACCCTAAACCCTAAACCCTAAACCCTAAACCCTAAACCCTAAACCCTAAACCCTAAACCCTAAACCCTAAACCCTAAACCCTAAACCCTAAACCCTAAACCCTAAACCCTAAACCCTAAACCCTAAACCCTAAACCCTAAACCCTAAACCCTAAACCCTAAACCCTAAACCCTAAACCCTAAACCCTAAACCCTAAACCCTAAACCCTAAACCCTAAACCCTAAACCCTAAACCCTAAACCCTAAACCCTAAACCCTAAACCCTAAACCCTAAACCCTAAACCCTAAACCCTAAACCCTAAACCCTAAACCCTAAACCCTAAACCCTAAACCCTAAACCCTAAACCCTAAACCCTAAACCCTAAACCCTAAACCCTAAACCCTAAACCCTAAACCCTAAACCCTAAACCCTAAACCCTAAACCCTAAACCCTAAACCCTAAACCCTAAACCCTAAACCCTAAACCCTAAACCCTAAACCCTAAACCCTAAACCCTAAACCCTAAACCCTAAACCCTAAACCCTAAACCCTAAACCCTAAACCCTAAACCCTAAACCCTAAACCCTAAACCCTAAACCCTAAACCCTAAACCCTAAACCCTAAACCCTAAACCCTAAACCCTAAACCCTAAACCCTAAACCCTAAACCCTAAACCCTAAACCCTAAACCCTAAACCCTAAACCCTAAACCCTAAACCCTAAACCCTAAACCCTAAACCCTAAACCCTAAACCCTAAACCCTAAACCCTAAACCCTAAACCCTAAACCCTAAACCCTAAACCCTAAACCCTAAACCCTAAACCCTAAACCCTAAACCCTAAACCCTAAACCCTAGAGGATTGCACTTAAATCTTTTATCTATATTAATTGTATAGTTAGAGTTAAAATTTTATTTCAAATATTTTTACGTGAATTACTATCTAAAAATATATTTATGACATATTTAAGTAGTAATTTTAAAATCTCAAAATTAGTTTTTCAAATACTTAAATCATTAACCTAACTTAAACACCTTGATAAGATTTTAAATTGTTAGACTTGATTGAAGGAAATAATTGAATGGTTCATTAATCTATCATAAAAAGTAGGATAATTTAATTAAAATTAACTATTATATTCCACCGAAGGTGGTAAGTAATTTTAATGAATAAGAAATGATAAACTTAATTAGTCTTCTATTTGTATATGTAAGAGTGAATCAATAATCTTAATTGATATCTTTAATAACCTACTTAATATTGAGCAAGCATGATCAACTAACTTATATTCTCATAAATTCTTCATTGCATGATAAATGTTTAATTACTTAAATGTTTATCGAATTTATCTTTATTTTTATAACAGTAGTTTAGATACTCAATCAAAACAATCATGACAAGATGTTTAGATTTTTAATTTCATTTTTAAGAATTTATTGAATAAATTAAAATTCACATGAATTCTCGTTAGATCAACCTTGGAAGTGTACTTATTATTTTATGTAAGTGATTCGTGCACTTATGAACTACTTTATAAATCATAAAAAATTGATATGAAACAATTTTATGCAACAAGTTTTTGGTGCCATTCCTAAAGAACTCGTAATAGCATCAAAAAATCATTAAATTGTATCGTCAAGTTTTAGCGCCATTGTTGGGGAGGAATAACATTTTTTAAAATTTTTATTATCTAAATCTTAAAAGAAATTGTGTTTTAAATAAAAAAATTTATTTAAAAATTTAAAATATTTATGTTATTAATTAATTTTAGATATTTGAAATTTTCTTTAAAAATAAAAAAAATATTTAAAAATAAATAAATATATATATAATAAAAAGTTTAAATTTCTTTTAAAAATTTTATTTTCTCTATATAAAAGAGGGAAAGAAGAAATAAGTGAAAACTGTAAATTAGGAGATGTGATGTCATGAAAAACTTATGCGCCATGGCATGAAGTAAAATTTGTAATGGTTAGAAATGAAAAATGGTTCATGCGACAACATGAAAAAGTATGTGTTGCAGGCTATGTATATATTTTTGCTACAAATCCATTTTCCTACGCTAAAGTCATACATTTTCTCTCATTTTCTTGTTCTTTCTCATAAAACCGACTTTTCTCTCCCACCAAACATCACCATAATCCTCAAAAATTCCCAACTTTCTTCATTTTTTCTTCAAAACCTTTACCAATAATCGCTTTCCTACTAATCCCAAAAAAAAAGTTTTCAATTTCTTCAACAAATTCAAGAATCTTCATCTTCAATAAAATAGGTGTTCTTCACTGTGCTTCTTTCCACAACATTACAAGTTTTTCATAAAAATTTAGAGATTTAGTCTTTAATAAAATTCTTTGAAATTTGTAGAAATTATTACAATTTTTAAGAGTTCCAAAACCCTAATTAGGAAAAGGAGGGTTAGAAAATATATTGGATTATCTTTATTATTGTCTAAAAATTTTATAAACTCCTAAAATTTAGATTTTGTTTAAGTTTGAAAATGGGATCGAAAAGAAGTAGGAAGGGAAAGGAGGTGTCAACTTTTGGAGATTATGATAATTCAAAATTCTCTAGGCATGATGCTAAAGTCCACTTTGAAAAAGAGACGGAAGTAAATAATGGTTTTATACTGGAAAGAGGAATGGAATTTAATAATGGACATGAGGGAATTACTAATGTAATAGTAATTCTATGTTGGATCTTATGTAATGGTTTTACTATTTCTTTGATTCCAACCTTCTGTTAAGCTGTTATGTAACATTCTATGTAATTAACAAATAAAAGAATCTATGTAACATATGTTACAAATTTTCCTATTAATTAAATGCAATTTGGTTTCATTGATTTCATTTTCACTAGATTTAGTGATAGTTCTTATTTTATATTCTCTAATAAATTTCTTATATATTTCATTTACTACTATATCTAAATATTCTCTTATGTGGGAGAAATCCCTTGCATTAACAAATATTGTTGGTCTGTTAAATTTGAAAAGAAAACTTTAGCATTTCCTATCATTTTTTGAGCTACTAATACCCTACAGATTGAAGGGTTTGTTTGTGTAGCTTGAGAGGTTTGTATGAGTATACTAATACCACTAACCCATTCATCTAAGGCTTTTTTCTATCTCTTATACAATCTAGATCTAAGGGGTCATATCTATAATTTCCATTTTGGGTGGTTGTTTTCTTTTATTGGAAGTATCATGTTCTCCATACCTTTGTCTATTTCTTTTTCGCTGATTATTGTCATATCATCTTCATCTTTATTCATACAAAGCTTTTCATCATAATGTTTTTCTAGTACTTCATTAGTTAGTGTTAACAAACTAAGTAATTTTTCTATATCCTTTTTTACAGGATTCATGAATTGTGCTTCTAATTCTTTTTTATATTCCATTAAATTGGAATTGTATCTTTTTTCTTTAGATTTTTTTTTTCTCTCATTTCTAGATATCTGATCTTCTAGGTGGTTCTACTTCTAATCCTTCGAAGGGATCATATTTAGGACTTACAGTATCATTATTTCTATGTATGTTATATACCTCTTTTCTTAGTTCTGTAAATTCCATATGTATATCTTATTGTAATTTATTATAACCATAGTACTTTATTTTTTTTTAATAATTCTTGTGTTTCTATTATAACTTGTAGATACTTTATGTTTGATTCTTGGACTAATTTCATTTTCTCTGTTAGAAGTCTTGAAACATTTATAAATGTTGTTTGATTTTTTATCATGCATCTAGGCTCCTATTTATTCTTAACTATATATTTTTAATTTATCTTTAAACATTATTATCTTCCTAATATGACATCATGAACTAATGGTTTCATTACTTGGCCTTCTTCTTTAATTTTTTTAACTTCTTATTTGTTAGAAGTTTTTATTTCGTGATTTATAAAATTAAATTTTAGTATATTATTATTGTTTAGCTATTTTACTTATTTTTTCTAATATCAGAGGTTTTTTCCTTAATATATAAGTGTCATTCCTTTGGTATTTCAAAATCAACTAGCATTTTTAGTTTCATTATTTTTCCAAGTTCTTGAAAGGTTTTATCTATTTCTATAAATTCATTTTTTCCATGTATTAAACTATTATGATTGTTTGTTAGTAAATACCCTACTATGTAGTGTATTGAAAATTGATGATTTCTTTCTTTTATTAATTTTTTTTTTCAAATTTATAAGCTAAACTTAACCTTTAGTTTAAGTTTTTATCATCAATATTAATAGAAAACAAAGGATATGTTATGAATTTTAGTTTATAGTATCTCAAATTACCATGGATTATTCCTAGTAAAGCATATTTTCTGTTTATTATTCTATTATCTAAAAAACTGTCTTTTCTTAAGAATAATTTCCTTAATGATGAAAATGATGGATCTTTAAATCCATCTCTTTTATAAAATTTAATTTTTCCTTTATAATTTATTCAAATTTCTTTTTACTCATTACCATTTTTTGTGAAAAACATCCTGAGATGTTTTCTATTTCTAATTCTACTATTTCTTGATTTCTTATTACTTTTTGGTTCTCTATTATTTCTTCTTTCATTTTTAATTATGAAATTTTACTATTCATTTTAGTTAGATTTAACTTCTGTTATGTTTGAGGGAAATTTTTGGATTTTTTGAAACCTTGGGGGTATTTTTGATGTTATTCCTTAGTTGAACAAATTTTTGAACCAGACCTTGATCCTACACCTGAACCAACAAGTATGAGGAAAGTCCACCACTTAAGTAAACAACTATGAAGAAGTATGAAAAGTTAGTAATTGGCATTGATATTGCCTCAATCCAACTAGGTGAGGCTGGTCGGAATTATGATGACTTTCACAAGTAGTTCTCTTAACTCACTACGTTAGCTTCACATATCATAGTAGGTAGCTCTCTCAAAACTAAGTGTCTTTGACTTAGTTATCTTTGATATGTTCTTGGGTTCAATTGACTTAGTTATCTTTGACATGTTCTTGGATTTGTCTTCATTTTTGCCTTTATTTTTCTTATTCATCATTGGAAGAGATGCAACATTCATGTATAGATGATGAAAATTAATTTTAGAGTACCGAGAATGAAAGACATTGCTAAAATAGTGATATGTCGCAAGAAATCTACAATTTGGTTTAATATCACCTTTTCTATCACAATTATGACAAACATGCACAGATTTAACATGTTTTTCATTCACAGGTGCAACTATTTTTTGTGTATAATAAGTAACAATGGAAATAGAGTAAGAAGGTCTTACTGAATCAGTTATTAATGGTGAAGGTGTACTATGTGAGGAGGATATGTTTGAAAGTTTTACAAACTCAGTTGATTTTGAAGAAGATGACGAAGTGTGCTTATCTAGATATCATAGTCATCTCTTGTCACCAATAAGCTTTCCATAATCTAGAACCTTATTTATCCTTTCAATTCTAAAGGTTAGTTTTTTATAGCTTCTTTGGATTTCTCAAGTTCCTACACCGGATTATGTCTTTCTTGTTTTAGACCTATAAGACTTGAATTCAAATTATTAATACATTCACACAAATCAAGTTTTTCTTTTCCTGGCACTGAATAACATATTTCATAGGATTTAGTTTTTCATTAAGTTTAGTTACATCTATAAGCAACCTATCCTTACCTTTTTATATCCTACTAAACCTATGAATAATTCACCAATACTAGTTGCATTAAATTTATTCAGTAAGAATTCAGAGTCAAATTTCTCATTGTTTGAATAATATCAAACTAACTAGAATGTCCACCATTTGTTGCAGTAAATGCGAGAAAGTTGGCATCACTGTTTTCTGATTCAACTGGATGGTCACTATCACTTTCAAAGTTAGTAAGTGTAGCGTTGACAGCTCTTCCATTTTTGTTCTTCTTGCATAACCCATACATTCAAAACATTGAAGTCTAATGGGTTTAGGTTTCTCACTTTTGAAACTCACAGATTTGAGTTCTCTCAAATTTTGATCCTTTGGATAACTTGACTCTCCTTTACTTTAAGATTCTTTTTGTTGAAGATTTTCTTCAATCTTCTGGCTATGAGTATAAGTTCTTCATTATTACTGTCACCATCTTCAATCATGGTTGTTTTGAAAGCAATACCTTTGTTTTTTGTAGGAAAGTAATGTGTGAGCCTATTAGTTACTCAATTGTAATTGTGTCCACATCTTTACTTTCATCTACGACGATGGATTTTGAATGGAAGCAATTTGGTAAAGAGAATAGTAGCTTTTAAACCAAGTTAAATTCCTCAATTTTCTCACTAAGATTAGCAAAAGAGTTGACAATATCACATAATTTAATATAAAATTCAGAAGAAAAAAAATTTAAGACTTTTTCATTCTCATATTTTCAAACCTAGTACCTAGCATGCAAAGTTTTGTTCTTTTAACTTGAGTGATACCCTTATTGGCAATCTCTAAAGTATCCCAAGCATGCTTGGTAGTTTCAACATCATATATATGGTAAAATTTGTCAGAAGATATAGCACTAAGATAGCATTTATATCTTTTTTATCCAAATTACTACCAGTCTTATATTCAATGGTCTATTCGCTCCTAGGTTTAAGAATGACTACATTATCTTTAGTAACCGCAGGTGGTTCCTAACCATAAATAATAGAGTTGCAAACACTCTCATCTATAGACCATAGAAAGGCTCTCATACGAGCTTTTCAATATGGGTAGTTAGACCCATCAAAGAAAGGAGCATAGATTATAGACGAACCTTGTCTTAAATGATCCATAACAAGGTCCTAAGCAGACATAAAATATATCTAGTAACCTGCTTTGAAACCAATTGAAATTTTTTATGTTAGGGTTCTAATTAGCAAGGAATGAATAGATAATTAGCAAACATATGGAAAATTAAAATTTCATAGATGACCAGATATGCAATCGCATATAAATAAAATAATATCGAAAGATAAATTGACACACGAGATTTTTAGGTGGAAACAACATAAGCCATAATAATGAACTAAGAGAAAAATCATTGGTCCACCGAACCACTTAACTATCAAATATGAAAATATGTTCAATTACAAGGCTAGGTTTCAAACTACCCTCTAAGGTAATACCCCCAAGTAACCTACTTTCAAGCCTCCACTTTATTTCACGATTTTCACAAGAAAGGTTTTCGGATTCGAACTAATGTTTTGATAAACTCAAGTCACACAAGTTATCGAACCCATTCAATTCGTACCTAAAATGTTAGCAAAAAAACACAAGTGTAATGTGTATCCTAAGGCAGATTAAATAATGAACAATCTTAGTTAGATGCTTTAACAAAATAACAGATAAACTAAAATCACTAACAACACTAGAACAAATAATTAAGCACAATAACACAAATATTGTAGGCTTATTAATCAATCAAATTCAACCATAAAATGATTGATAGATTAACTAATGAAAAGGCATAACAAAATAGTTTTTTGCAAAATAGATTTAGAGAGAGCATAATTTACAAAAGCTAAAGCAATTGTGGTTAAAATATTTTGATGCTTTAGGTTTGTTTAAATAGAATTTGTTGAAACCCTAGGTCAAAGGTTAATTACTATTATATCCATAAAATTGGTTAATAGAACTTTAAATAATGAGGACAATATAGTAATAAAATAATTTGGCTTGACAAAAAATTAGGTTAAAATTAAAATCCCGCTCGATTGATCGATCAACACACATTAATGATATTTATTACATCTCTTTTATTTTTTTCTCTAAATTCAAATCATCCCACCAATTTGCATTTGTATCACAATAATTTATGTAAGAATAATAATATTCTTTTCTGAAAAATACATAATATTTTGCATGAACATAATTTAATGCTTATTATGCAATCCAAATCTTAAAGTTGGTGGTGTTTACTTGCCATTTGATAGCTGAAAAAAAATACCACAACGTATTTATTATAATGTTTATGTGTATAGTTAACTCCTAAATTTGTCCAAATTTACACTTAGATCTTCAAATATTTTGTTTTAACAATTCAGTTTTTAAAATTTTTAATTTCTACACTAAAGTCCTCAAATATTTTTCAATAATTTAATCCTTAATTTTTTTAATTTTTATATTTAGGTCCTAAATTTTCATTTTTATCCCAGTCAATTTACAACTCAACAATTTTAATTTAGGCTAATGTATAAATTATAATTGTGGTGTAAAAATTTAAGCTAATGTACAAAGTATGTTATGTCATTACTCAAGAAGATAAAAGGATGATGTTATACTTTAAAAAATTAAATAATTATTATTATTAAAAGAAATTATGGAGAAACACATAATGAAGATTCAAACTTTAGTTTTAATTTATTTATTTTTTCAATTAGTTCAATTATATTGAAGCTATATTAGTACTTTAATTTTGTTATTTTCTCTAAATATTCTTTATTAATTAGTTATCTTCAGTTTAGTTAATTTCATAATTATTTTATATTTAAAATTAGATAAAATTATAAAATATTATTTTTACGTTCAAAGTATCTGAGTATAACTAGTAAAGTACTTATGCAGTAAAAAAACTTAAAATAAGTTTTAGCTTTAATTTTTAGTAAAATGGGAAGTTCCTATTGATTTTGAAAACTTTTTTCACAGTAAAGATATTATTTTTACTTTTAAAAATCACAACTTTATTTTATCCTATTGATAGAAGCGATTGGTATAATTAAAAAATAAAATTCTATATTTGATGCTTATGATATTAGTTATAGAACTAGATAGAAAATAAGCAATTTATACCTTTCGTAATGTGAACAAAAAATTAACACCTTTACAGTTTTCAATAATATATTTTGTCTGACGAAAAAATAGTAATTAAATGACATTATTTGAACTTTACAGCATGTAGGGGTATTAAGGTCATTTACAGCTTTTTTCATTCCATTCCAGTGGCAAACCAAACACTATAATCCTGATTCTGAGCTTGATTCCAGTGGTAAAACCAAACAAAATTGTTTCCTTTCCATTCCATTCCATTCCGATTCCGATTCCGATTCCGATTCCATTCCACGAACCAAACGCCACCTTAATCTTTCAGCCTTATGCAGCAATAGTGTTTGAGCAGAACGAGTACATCCTTGCAAACTAAGTATGTCCAAAAACTCCAACATTTTCACGAAAAGGTCTCTCTAATGACAAAATTATTAAGTAAACAATCTTGTCCCACGCTCTCAATTAAATGTTTAAAATTTCACAAAATTATCGTGCATAACAGTTGTTGAAGTGGAGCAGATTAGGAAGTGTTATTCATGAAAATTAAATTATATATTTGAGGTTTTTACCTTTTATTAAATAAATGCATAATTATTTCGTCCCACTAAATAATAAACAATTTAATTAATCTAAGAGATTAAAGATTTATCTTGCGCAATTACTATAATACCCTTAAATATTTAATTTAGTATTTATAACTGTCATAAAATATCTATATATAAATATACATTTTAATCAAATAAATAATTCATAACTATTTATTATACATTTTTTAGAATGCAACATCATTTAATAGTTATGGATTTAGGACCAGTGGAACATCTAAATAAAATGACATTTTAAATAACCCCATGATTAAATGTCAATTTTATTAATTTCAGAATTATTATATTAAAATTCTTGAATTGATCTCTCTAATTTATAGCTATTTTTAACTCGATGTATCAACTTGAGTAACCCATTCATGTAATCATTACCTTTTTACATATTGAAATGGCATTATAATTACGAGTTAAACTTGGACAAAATTGTCCGAAATTTAAAAGTGCTACATTTATAAATATATAAAATAATAAGATAAGATAAGTTCGATCGGGGAAGCAGGAGCTGGGAAGAGACTAATCCCGCTCACCACATCATCATATTACTCCGAGTATCTTCTCACTACCAACAATAAGTTCTTCCAATAATAGAGACAATCTTTTAAAAAACAAAAAAAAATAGTATTAAAGTCCACTTTTTTATTAAATAAATTAAATATCATACAATCGGATTTGAACCGGTGTCCATAATAGTAGAAATCGATAGTCATACCACCTGAACCACGATTCAATCCCCCTGATAATAGAGACAATCTTTCTAAAATTAGTTATAGAAATACGTATCAAGAACTACGATAGCTTTAAGCTATAAATTCAGAGTTGAACCTCTCTCTTTGGCTTCTCTAGAACTTTCCAATACCATCATCGCGAGTAGCAAATTCAGGGAGCTCCATTTGATGCCATTTTCTTCCCACCACAGAAATCACCTGGTCTTCCTTATCATACAATCCAAGTAGCCCACCTGTATGTACAAAGAGGATTTTTCTCCCTTCCCACTTCTTTGAATTTTCAGTCATATCTTTCATCAATGCATGAGCAGCTTTTCCGCTACGAAAAACCAATAAAACAAAATTACCTCATTTAGAGACCTTTTCATCAGAGCTGGGAAGCCGAGAAGGGGATGGGAGGGGTTCAGATCGTTTAGGGTAAATATTTTATTCTGATATAACTGCAGCAGCTCCGATTCTCGAAAAGGTGGACATCAAAATAAATATATAAATGGATCTAACCGAGTAACTTTATGAAAATCAGCTGGATGTTTAATTAATAAGCATAGGCTAAAAAAGCAATTGGAAGCATGATATTTAAGAGATGTTGGATTCAGTATGATGTAAAATGTTGCTCACTGGAAGTCCTGGATAAGTATAGCTCTAAGACTGGGAGTATTGGGATGATTAAATGATACAGGACAACGCACAATGTCAACATAAAATGGTGCTAATGGGAGATGTCATTAATATAGGAGAAAAGGAATTTGAAGATCACTGTGAAGTGCATAGAATGTATGAAAAATGGTAAGAACAAATACATTAGGGAAGCTAAGAAAGGTCTTATAATTATTGCAATGAACACCATAGGTTACATAATTTTTGAAAAAAAGATCAAAGTAGTCCAATTATTATGTGCATATGAATACTTTAGTCCCGTAATTTTTGAGTTGGAAACTTATAGTCACGTTATTTATGAAAGTAAAGCACTATAAGTGTTCATTTTTAATACTTTGATAGATTAAAAGTACTCATTTTAATAAATTATAAGACTAAAAGTGATTATTTTTCATAATAACATGAATAGCAGTACCTAAGTCATAAATTAAGGGACTACAGTGTTTATTTTGAAAAATTACAAGACCTATTGTACCTAACTCAATAATTAAGGGATTAATATGCTCGTTTCATAAAAATTATGATATCTCCGAGACCTTTTACCTCATAAATTTGCATCCACTTTTGCATCCAACTCATTTATATCATGACACTGGTAGAATTATCTAACAAAATAAATCACTTCTCAATTTTTCAAAACAATTCTATTAGGTGTCACTGTATAATTGATTTGGGTGGAAAAATGTATCCAAATTTATAAGATTTTAGCATTTTTCTATGATGTATATTTCACCCATCTATCCTGAACAAAAACAATTCGGGACATTTATTTTCTTCGTTCATTTCTCTTTAAATTACACTTGGACATTTTTTTCGTAGCAATACTTCGTTCAAAGTAAGTTGTCTACTACTCCAATCAGCCCTTATCCGTACAGTCATCAGGTGAGCTCTACTTTTATATATCTAGACTAGAAAGGAAATAACTCTTCACAAGAAAAACATCTGTGGGATGACATATGAAATGGAAAATATAGACGATACAAACCTATAAACTGGGTCAAGAACAACACCAGTGGCAGCAGCAACTTCCTTCACAAAATTCATCTCTTCGAATGTGCTTATAGCATATCCTACACCCTTGCCCTGCCAAAAGAAAAGGTCTAATTATGTCATTGCTCAATAACTATTTAAAGTTGGCAAAATAACGTACCCATGTGTGTGTCAGAAATAAGTCAAGAATGTTGTATGAAAATGACCGAATAATTTAGTCATATGATTTTTTTTCTATTTATAGACTTTACATAATACAACAAACCTACAAAATACATCAAAGTTGTCTATAAACAGCTGTGGACAGTTGTGGACAGCTGTTTATGGACAGTTTGTGGGATCGGCATGTAAAGATGTAAAATCGGTCTCAGAAAAGTCTAACTCAGCTAGCAAACCTCGAAGCCAAATAATTTCGGAACAAGCAAAAGACATTGCTCGATACTCAGATTCTGTAGATGACTTAGAAACTCTATCTTGTTTCTTACTCTTCCAGGAGATCAATACATCATCTAAGAACATGCACCAACCAATGATGGAGCGATGGGTATCAACACAGTCAACCCAATCAGCATCGTTATAAGCAACAAGACGAAGAGAATTGCCTAAAGGAAAGAATAAGCCACAGGTAGAAGTGCCATGAACATAACGTATGATCCGACGGACAGCAGCCAGATGAAAATGACGAGGAGCCTGAAAAAATTAGCTGACTTGTTGTACAGCAAAAGAAATACATGGTCTAGTGATGGTGAGATAGACAAGGCTACCTATCAATTTCCGATATAAGCTGGGATCAACAAGTAAGTCACCTTCCTCTTTGCGAAGCTTGACATTTAATTCCATGGGAGTATCAACAGAGGTAGCTTCATGTAGTTCAGCTGTGGTCACCAAATCACTAGCATATTTGTGTTGATTGAGGGAAATACTAGTGAGGCTACGATGCACCTCAAGACCAAGAAAATATGTAAGAGACCCAAGATCCTTCATATGAAAAGATTGTGAGATATGGGTCTTGAGCTGGACAAGTAAAGTAGAATCAGAACCAGTGATCACAATATCATCAACATAAACCAAAAGGACAACAATGCCCATGTCTGATTTTTGAAGAAACAATGAAGTGTCATACTTACTCTGCATGAAAGAAAATTGTAATAAAGTGGTTCGAAATTTTTCAAACCATGTCCGTGGAGCTTGTTTAAGACCATAAAAAGAACGATGAAGTTTACACACATTGGATGTCGGAGAGGAAAACAACCCTGGAGATGGCTTCATATAAATACATTCTTTAAGATCTCCATAAAGGAAAGCATTCTTAAGATCCATCTGATGTAGTGGCAACACCATATTCCTTGTTTGTTCATAATTAACACCATATTCTTGTTTGTTCCCAAGGACAACAAGCCGAGCTTTATAACGATCCAAACTTCCATCAGAGCGAACCTTGACTGAGTAAACTCATTTGCAACCCAGAGGAACTATAGTGGAAGGACAAGACTTAATGTCATAGGTGTGATTGGCCTCAAGAGCAGCAATTTCTTCCTACATAGCTTGACACCAACAATCATGCTTGACAGCATGTGAGTAGCATGTGGGAATATCAAAATTGGACAATGCAGTAGTAAAAGCTGAAATAAAATTGACAGAAGAAAAACCATACCTATAAGGGAGTTGATGAGTGCTCAAAAAGCACTAAAATTACCATGATTTTATGCACATTAATTGATTAATATATATATATATTTATATGTTTTATCATATATTTATATATTTGTCTTTTTCGGAATCACGGGTATTTTTATTGTTTTTCAGGTATTTTGGCTTAAAAACGTAACTTAAAGACTCAAAGAGGAATACTGGAAGCAATACATCACAAATATATTAATAAATAAATGGAAAAAGGTCAACAAATATGAAAAAATTGGACAAAATTGGTCAAAAATGTCAAAAAGGAGAAAATCGCGTCGGCGCGTCGCGCAACTGCCCAGCCGCGCGCCCAAGCCCACACCCGCGCACGCCGACGCCCATTTCGCCACATTTTTCACGTGCAGCCACCCTTTAACGTCATGCTGACGTCATCAATGACCTCAGCATTTGTACTCCGCGTTTTCACATTTTTTTACTCACTTTTTCTCTTCATCCTAACCTATAAATACTCATCTTCCCTTCACTTCTAAATACACCTAAAATACATTCTTTTCTCTCTTTCTTTCTCTCTTTTCTTAGATTTTTAGTTTTTCTTAGTTTTTAGCTTTTCTTAGTTAATTTCTCTTAGTTTTAGAATTCTTCCCTTTTTGGGAAGAGCTAGTTATGTTTTTGTAATTTCTTAGCTTTTTGATTCAATAAATGGGAGTGCAAATTCCGCTCGGAGGTTTTCCAACAACGGGAATAGCGTCGAAGTTCTGTAAGGATTTTATTTTCTTTACAGTTATTTTTTATGTTTTATTCTTACATGTTATATTTAATTTGTCTGTGATTAAATTTAACTGTGTTGGCTGTTTATAAACATGATGTAATAATAACGTTGTTATGCTTGCGAAATATTAAATAGGTGAAAATCTCTAAAATGAATTGATTTTGTTTTTATTCAAGATTTTATATTAAAAATATTAGAGAGAAATATATTATTTTTCATTACAAACTTAAATCTGAAAATTAGATTTTAAGGTTTAGTTATCCGGTCTGATTTAGAGTAGTGCTCTTTTATTTGTTGGTACAATCGCCCGATAGTTAGAGTGAAGCTCTATTTCAAAAGTTTTTATAAGAATTATTATCTGAAAATGTATTGACATGTTTTCAGTAGTGGTTTTAAAACTTGAAAGTTAGTACTCGAATAACTAAATTCTTAGGTTTAATTTGGACACCTTGAATAAAGTTTAAACTGTCTAACCCCACCAAAGTTGGCATTTAAATGGTTCATTTTCAATCTCTTAGAAAAAGGAATTAATTTAATTAACCAAATTAGTTATCAACTCCACCCATAGGTGTTAATTGATTTGTTTAGTTAACAAAGAATATTTAACCCCACCAAAGGTGGTATTCATATAAAAAAGAGAGAATCAATAAATATCAATTCATATCTTTAATAACCTAAATAATATAAACAAACATAATTACTTAGTTATTATATCCATAAATACTCCACTATTTATAAAAGATAAAATTTGCATAAATATTTATTGAATCTATGTTTATTTTTATGTAAGTAGATTAGAAACACAAAAACCAAAATTTCGTGACAAGATGTTTAGGATTTAATTTCGTTTTTAAAAGTTTGAATAATAAATTAAAAACCACATACATTCCTTCCTTAGATCGACCTTGGGAGTATACTTACCATTTTCTTCGAAATGATTCGTGCACTTGCGAGAGTTTTATAAATATTAAAACCAAAATATTAGCAAGAATCGACGATGCCGGTTTTCGCTCATCAGGGGTACAAACACTCGAGAAGAGCAACGTACCAGAGGCTCTGGAGGTGCTGCAACTGACTGACTTTGGTGTATGTTAGGATCAGATATCGGGTGAACCACCGGAAGAGACTGTGGGCAAGATTGTCTTGTATATACCATTCTTGGTTTGAAGCGAGAACTGTTTTGAGGAAGAGTTAAGAACTGATGCTCAAAGGAGGGAAGGACTACAGTAGAAGAAAAGGGCACAGAAGACACAGGAAAAAAAATGTTGATTTTCAAAGAAAATAACATTCCTAGAAATACGTGTACGATGTAATGTAGGATCATAGCAAACAAATCCCTTTTGACACATTATATTCTAAAAATGCACATCTAACAGATTGAGCAGATAATTTATTTCGCTCATGAGGTGGTAAATGAACAAAACATACACAACCAAAGATACGAAGATTATCATAATTAGGTTGCTTAGTAAACAAATGAAAATAGGGAGATTTCATGTGCAAAACTTGGGAAGGTAAACGATTAATCAAGTGAGTAGCAGTCTTTAGAGCCTCAACCCAGAACATGGATGGAACAAAAGATTCTAACAAGAGAGTACGTACCATATCAAGAAGATGACGATTTTTGCGTTCAGCTACTCCATTTTGTTGAGTAGCAGGACATGAACGTTGATGGATGATACCTTTAGAAGCCAAAAATACCTGAAACTCAATGGAAAAATATTCACCACCAAAATCTGTGTGAAATGTCTTAATATTTGCAGAAAATTAATTTTCAACGTATGCTAAAAACTCGGTGAAAGTACGAAAAACCTCAGATTTAGAGCGAAGAAAATAAACCTAAGTGAATTTGCTATGATCATCAATGAAAGTTACATAGTATTTAAATTTGTCATCTGAAGTAATCGGGGAAGGTCCCCAAACATCACTGTGAATAAGATCAAAACAGTGAGAAGCTCTACTAACATGCAAAGGAAATGGAAGAGTTTTATTTTTACCAAGTTTACAAGAGTCACATTCAAAAGGTAAAGAAGAACGTTCTTTATTACCAAGAACGTCTGAGTTCATTATATGAGATAAAACTTGAGTATTAGGATGGCCTAAACGACGATGCCACACTATACTTAGATTAGGAATATTATTACAAGCAAAAGACTCAATAGAAGAAATTGAATAAATTGTTGGAATAGGTAAAAGTAATGGAAACAAACGTCCCACTTTAGGTCCCTTCGCGATCGGCTCCCCTATTACCTAGTCCTGCACAACACAACCATCACCAGAAAAGTTAACAGCACAATTGTTATCAACTAATTGACCAACAAAAATGAGATTTGTAGAAAGTTGAGGAGCAAGAAACACATCAGTAAATATAGAAGAAGCATTTCCAACAGCTTTGATTGGCAAAGAACTGCCATTGGCCGTCTGAATAATAGATTGGCCAACATAAGGCCGAACATGAGACAAAGTTGTGGGAGTATTTATCATATGATTAGAAGCCCCTGAGTCTACATACCAAAGTGTAGTAGAATTTTTACCTTGAAATCTCATTGTAGATAATGCCGAAATTAGCATATGTTGTACCATTTCAGGAGTGCAGTAAGTTGGTGTAGGAGGTGAAAGATTAAGAGAAGCACCTGAGGAAGACACATGTGCTACAGTAGGTGCTACTGAAGGAACAGCAACAGAAGTCTAAAATGCTTGGGCCTGACGATTCTGGGGACGAATACGATATTCTCTGATAGTATGACTATTTTTCTTGCAATAAGAACAACATTTTTTAGGATAATTGGCAACAATATGCCCATATTCTTTGCAGCATAAACATTGCATATTTTTAGAAGGCATAGATGATCCACGCCCTTGGACTGCATAAGTCATAGTTGTCATCGTGGAATTGCCATAAGATTGTTCCAAAATAACTTGAGTACTTAGACGTTGTTCTTCGCGAAGTAACTCACCAAAGCAATTATCTAGAGAAGGAACAAGAGATCTATTCAATAGAGGAGCGAACTGATTCATATTCCGGGCGTAATTTCATGAGAAATTGATCACGCTGACTAGTCCTGTGAAGATTTTGAATAGTTGATATAGCAACAGGAACATTTGTTGTAACTAAATAAGCATATTCATGCCAAAGAGTCAAAAATGTCGAGTAATAATCCTGGATGGAAAGACTACCATGTTGGAACATGGAAATCGCATGTTGCATGTTCCAACTAAAAGCGACGAGCATCATTGTCTTGATGATAAATTTTCTTCAAATAATTCCACATGGAGTGAGCAGAGCGATGAGCCATCAAGTTGGTGACGATATGTGGTTCCACCAAGCTAAGAAGTCAAGACATGATTTGAGCATCAAGCACAGCCCAAGAAGGAGAAGACACGACTTCCTTAGAGTTGACAGTATCAGATGTTAGTGTAACATCTGTGCCATCAATATGGCTCCAAAGGTCTTTTCCCTTGAAGAAAATTTCAAACTGGAAAACCCAGGTAGAGTAATTTTTTCCCGTAAACTTAACACACACTGGTGCAGTCATGGATATGCTATAAGCAACGCTAAAAAAATATCAATGAAAATTTCCTCAGAAATAGAAAATTGAATTTTTTTTCTCAAAGAAGCTCTGATACCATGTCAGAAATAAGTCAAGAATGTTATATGAAAATGACCGAATGATTTGGTCTTATGATTTCTTTCTATTTATAGACTTTACATAATACAACAAACCTACAAAATACATCAAAGTTGTCTATGGACGACTGTTTATGGACAGTTTGTAGGCAATCATGGATTGCTGTCTATGGACAGCTATGAACAGCTATTTATGGACAATTTGTAGGCAGTCATGGATTACTGTCTATGGACAACTATGAACAGCTGTTTATGGACAATTATTTACAGCTAAATAGACTATACACAGCAGTTGTGTACAACTAAATGAATATGGAGAATAAATCTTGCACTAAAACTCAACAAGCTTATATCCAATAACAATTGTATATAAAATGGATGCATGGCCACTACATAAGAGACCATCCAGTTCATGTAACCAGTAGGATTCTCAGAATCTAAGTTATAATGGTCTGTTACAAGTAAACAACTCGCTTTCCTGCCACAAGACAGTGAGGTGAAGAGAGATACACTGAAATAACATGAACAAAAAAGCACTTCTTAATTAGCACATGAGCTCAATGTTATTCAGCTCTCCACAAAACCTGAAAGTTCAAGGCATGGTAAGCCCGACTACCTCTATCATAAATACCATTGTTCAAGTTTATAGGATCTTCAAATGGGTTTTTGAACTTATTCATAAATCAGTGCTTGAAATATGACTCTCAAAAGAGCTTACATCTGACACAGTACACAGTCACACAACTAAAAAGAGTTGGATCGTCAGAACAATAAACTTCAAAAACCACTTTCATTTCTAATAGCAATGTAACCGTCAATATGATATTCCAAAGCCTTTTGATCGTCCAGCAACACTTAAATTCTTATCCAGAATCAAAATATTATATTAAGCTGTAAGGATCAATAAAATATTGGATCAAATATTGAGTGAGTTCCATCAATACAGCGCCAAGGGAAAGAAAAAAAACAACGATTCATTACTCTCAAAGAAAGCTCAAATAATAGTACGATTAAAAAGGCCAAGTGGGAAAAAATTTGCACGGAAATAAAACATTACGAGGGAAAAAAATGGTAAATTGATCTTTTGTTCATTGAATCATTTCGTTCATCTTTTTAACTTTTTTCAAGTATATTTCTCCGACAAGATATAATCATTTAATAAGGTCACTTGATAAGGAAACTGCTGGAATAAAATAATTTTTATACATAAAAATAGTTATAGTTATGAATTAAATTCAGTTGCCTACTAAGAGCTTTTAATGAGCTAGAATTTTACAATGTAATTATAAAGTAAAGCAGAGAAGGAAGAAATAGGAAGTTTATCCAGGAAAATGATTAAAATATATTTGTGAATTGAGAAAGTTCTTCACAGATGAAGATGATACTTACATTTTGAATGCTAACAATATCACGCGACTTGACACCTGCTTGAAGCCCATCCAGTAGGACTTGAACAAAATTGTAGAAGTACTCGGGGTCATCACAAACAGAGAATGCATGAACCTGGAGAATGGAAGGAACTTCTGGCTAAACATGTTTCAGGTAGAAACTATAGCACAAATGCATGGATAAGGTACCTACTTTTGCTTTCAAAGAACTCAACCATGACCCTAACGACAGGCCAGCAATTGTCCCACCACTACAAATCAACAAAAGTTGAAATATCAATTGGATAGAAGTCAAACCAATATTACCTAGTTTAGTCTTTAATGCAAATGTGTTGCAGCCTGAGCATGCCATAATATAGGGGACAAAATTAGGATCCTTTGTACAAAATTTACAGAAATACAAATGGAACATTTTTTTCTACAATCCTTTATTTTCTATAACTTTCATCACCAAACTTTGTATGCTGACTCTATTTTGGTTTGAGAATATAATATGTTTAATGCAGCATTTCATTATGCACTTTGACCATAAGCTAAAAAATTCAACTACATCTACTTCTTATGCCAAAATCTAAAATGAAAATAGATAAGAAACAAAAAAAAATGGAATCAACATTTAACTTATTATTAATGTAGTGCATCTAATAAAGTATGATCTAGGTCTGGTGGAATTCTTGAAGATGGCATCAACTAAGATGACCGAACATAGTTGCCAAAGCATGAAAAATTTATTGGAGGAAATTCCTCAAAGAGTAAAAAATTATAACCATTGTAACATTTTAGATCCAGTGATCGTGAACCTAGTTGCCAAAGCACAATGCTAATCTCTATGGAACCTGAAAACTATCTCGGTTCAGTAGTGTTGTGAATATGTAGAGAACTGTTCATATAAGGGAATATCATGAGTTCCAAACTTCAGATTTAGTACACTAACATTGAGTGGTTACTTTTGATAGTAATATGTAATTACAAGTGGACAAACAAGGAATATAATTTGCCAAACTTATTGTAGAAATATTCTAACATCTCAAGATTTTCCTACAAGTAAGTCCAATTGACAAATGCATGGAATGATCTTTATGATTTACCATTTAAGTTAAACAATCACTCATCATCACAGATAGTAAAGAGCACAACCTGCCACACGCTACAACAATATCGTCAAATTTAACTTGTTCGGTCGCAGTCTGAAGCTGCTGCTCAATCTCTCTTATTGCTTCAATATAACCCCTAACATAATAAAGTAACAAAAGTGTGAACAATAATTTGATGGCTCCAATCTTGGAAAATACTACAATTCTTTAGTTAAGGGAATATAATCATTCCACTTAATTGCTAAGTCACACAAGCATGCATGCAGTTTTACACGAAAGAATCTACACGAACTTGTTTGAAAAGATTTCATCTTGGAAAGCCCTCAACCTGCCCTAGAAGTAAGCATGCATCAAACCCACACTACATGACGTATAAGCTGATGCCAGACAGTGTATGAAACAAGAGCAATAGAAAAGAAAACATGAAGAGATAAGATAGATTACTTGCGTCACAGGGTAAATTGAAGGAAGAAGTTACTCAATGATTATCTACCATAACCACAATATTAACGCAGAATAAACTTTAGATGGGAAACTATTCTGTTTGAAACTTAGTGCATAAACAATTTTTAAAGTTGTAAATTGCAAGAGAAAGTAGATTACTTCTAAAAATGAGACAGTTTAAGATAAGAATAAAAAGAATGGCAGAGACAAATGACAAAATTTATAATGACCCAATATGAGAAAGTAAAGGAGTTCAATCAATTAACAGAAGATTGGTTCATGAAAAGAAGTTCAGTGGCATTTAATTATTATTATGATTTTGTTATGTCTTTCGATTTTGCTATAGTTATGCTTTCCGGAAAGTGTGTTATAATTTCAATTAAATCCCTATTACCAGTTTTCATGGCATATACTTTTTATATAAGAAACAGAAATTCAGTGAAAAATAAAAAAGTATATCAAATGAGTTAGCAATTCAACTTGATGTGGAAAAGTTAAAAAAGATACAACTAGCTATAGAATCATTACAGTAGATCGCCCACAATAATAAATCTAACAACTAACCACCTACTCCAATAACATGTAAACTGAGCTTCTAGGCATATACTTTAAAAAGTAAATTCGATTTTTTGTTACTTCTTGATGGGAAAAATGGAAACATGTATATAGATCTAAAAGAGTATTACAAATCGTAATTGTATATACAGCAGTAGAAGGCAAAATATAGAAACTACCCATAGAAAATCCCTACAAATCAAGAATTTAGATGAACTACCCAGATTCTAGTCAATATAGAGTATTATAGGGCATGGTTATCATGACATGGAAAAACCAGCATTTTCCACATTTACATCCATGTGATTTTTGGAAATGATTTTAAGCAAGCATAGAATGTCAAGGAAAAATAAAAGAAAAAAGAAGTTGAGATAGGAGCTAGGATATGGTTTTTTTGTTCATCGTGTCAACTATTGCACACAAATAGTAGTGAGATGAAATGGTGGGGAGACCAGACACAAATAGGGAGGAAACTGCCGGTTGAGGATTGAAACTCCTAAAGTAATGAAACATTTAAGGAAGGTTTCAAGAGATAATTAATAGCAACATAATCCAACCAAGTTCCTAGGGAGTTAGATCCGCCAACAGGAATGATGTAGGGCCTCCTCCCTTCATTTAGCAGCTTTACTCTTAGAATATTAGTAAGAGCCTGAATTTAAATTTCAAAAAAAAAAATTAAAAAAAAATGTGAAACAATACAAGCAACATAACTTGTTTACTAAATAAGTGTGCAATGACTAGAATAAAAGTGGAGAAAGAAACAAACCACGCTTCCAACTTTTGTATAATCTTCTTTTGAAACTAGTTCAACATTAGCACCAACTAACCGCTCAACCAGAAGATTTCCTGTTAGTCCAGGATCTTGGTTTATAAGATCCTAAAATACATCAAATAATAATAATAAAAAAGGAGGTCCTACCATCACTTGAAAAGGAAATGCACAGAAAAAATATAATATTTTAATTTATTATAAAAAAAAACCTTCGATGTGCGTAGTATGAGATAGCAGTCAAGATTCACATATCTTGCAGCAACAGCAGTTGCACGACAGTGGTTGCTTTGGATGCCTCCAATTGTGATAATACAATCAGCACCTTGTGCTACAGCATCTGCCACCAAGAATTCCAATTTTCTGATTTTATTACCACTCAGTTGCATTCCTGAAAGATCGTCACGCTAGATGTTTGGAAATAGTTCTCAGTATACAACAGGGGACCAAAGAAACAATAAAATATATTGCCTAAAATTGTAGATCTAAAAGCAATTATATTATGCATCGCAGCATGAAACTCACGAACGATGCAAATTGCCATCAATACATATACTCACTGAAGCAACTGTCAAAACTTCCCACATGTTAAAACAGCACAATGCAAACCCATTGAATCCATAAAACACACTAGACATTACTTACTAAATGCACTGAATCTCTGATTGCTATTTACTGTGAAAAAGCAAGATAGATAAACTCACATAGCTCAATAACAAAACGAAAATAACACACACGTACAAAACTACATCTGCTAAACACCTGGTGAACTAGAGACAAATATTGACCAAAAGAAAAGACGCAAAATTAGAGGACTCCGTCAAGACTCAAGGGGGTTTGTTGGATATTAGATATCCATAAACAAATCTAAAGAAAATACAGCTACCATTTTTCAGATAGCACTAAAAACCATACTAGACACGCACATGGTTTTTTGCTAACAGTCAACATGGAATAATCAAAGAGTAGTATGCACCTTTAACCAAATTTCAGTTTTGTCTGGCAAATTAGGAAGATTCCATTTGTGAATTGGAGTTGGAAGCTAATAACCAAAAACAAAAGCAATGAGTCAATGATAATAGAATCATAAAAAGGAAAACGATGAATAGTGAAGAAAATAAAGGAGTTGGATTTACGTGTCCAAGACAGAAGATGTTAGAGGGGATGGAATTGAGATGGGAGGCCCAGGAAGGAGGTGTGTAGGGTTTGTTTGAGAGGAAATCCAAGGCCGAAGCCCCAGCACTTATGGTGGTGCTATAATTGGTCATTTTTCTAGAAGAGTGCGAAAGAATGAGACTGAGAAGGCGTTTGTTTTAAGAGATAGAATTTGGTAGGTAGGAAAGTGAAGGACGAGGAGTTCAAGGGAATGCTTCCATCGCAACTTTAGAGGGAAATTATTAAAATTTTGCAGAATTTCGATTATCCAGTAAGATGATTCTCTATCCCCGCTAAGAATATTCGCAACTCTTAATAATATTTTACACAAATTTTATAACATTTTATATCAAAATTTATCTTTACTTATATCTAATCCACCATATCAAATATTACACTAAAAAATATATTCTTTTATAATAAAATATATTTTTTATTTCATAAAAATTTATATTTAGTAATATTTTTACTAATATCATATACTTAATTTTAACTTATTATATATAATAAAAAAGTTTTAGAATTTTTCTAAAAAAATTTGTGTTAATAGTGTTGCACCAAATTCAATACAATATTATTCATCGTATCAAATTTGGTACAAAATTTGATATTAGATGGGAGTAATTTTGCATCAAAATTTATACCAAAATTTAGTGTTTTAATGTTTAGTCAAAGATTCTTAAGATATATTTGATAAATAAGCTTGTTTAGTGGGGAGATTAGATAGATAAACTCACATAACTCAATAACAAAACGAAAATAACACACGTATAAAACTACATCTACTAAACACCTGGTGAACTAGAGACAAATATTGACCAAAAGAAAAAATACAAAATTACGTAAAGTGGGTCTAGATTAGATTCTATAGATATATAAACTTACAAATCACTAGGAGTTTGAAAAAAAGTGAGTTGTAAGCTCAGATGTTTTATATATTTTTCTGTTTTTGAGAACATATTTAAAGGTTTTAGCAAATAACATAATCGTAAATAATTAATATTGATTAACTAATATTTAAGTTTATAACATTTAAATATTGAATTAATTAATATATAATTATTTAAAAATTAATGACATTTCATAAATGTGTACTATGTCATTAATATTTACTTTTATTTAAAAACAAAGATATACATGACTATGCACTTATTGTATTTATTTGATATTTCAAAGTTGATGTAAATCAATCAAATAGAGTCACGTATATATAGTAATCTTTTTATCCAATACAAGGCCCTTAGATAGTCTACGCTACTTCTGGCAGAGTAGATCGTCTAGTTTTCTCGCCAAAGTATTGCGACTCAATGACAATTAGCTCTAAAATGTCGTAAGTAGTTGCATAGTTGATACCCTAAATATCTTTATGGCATGATAATGGTGAGGTCAAAAGCTTTCTAACAACAGCTACCTTACTTCAATCGGAGTCCTAGTTGGAAAGTTATGGTTAGTCAAAATTTGGGGGAAAAAGGTTAATTGGTGATCTATGGGTTTGACTTTTCAAATTTTATATCTTTTGAACTTGATTCTTCTGGATGTTTTTACAATATGTATTCTTGGATCATTAGTTGATGGGAGGTTAAGATTAGATCAATTTCACTCATAATAGTTTACTTCATCCAACTTTTGGTAAATTGATCGACATCTTTATTTTTCTAACTTTTTTCTTCAATTGACCTTGAATTTGCATAAACTCTAGAAACTTGAAGAACACTTGCACCCTTAGATTTTTTTATTTTTCTTTTTTTGTAGATCCAAACTTGTAGGCTATAATTTTTTTAAAAGATATATTATTTTAGGAGCTAGAAGTCCACATCTTACTACTTCAAATTCAATAAGTCTACTTCAAGAAACACCATGATTGTCAATAGAGCACACACATCTTCATAAAAAGGGATCCATGCAAGATGATCGAGATGCAAGAAATTTTAGAACTGGGAGTGGAGCCAAATGAAAGTGATTGGCATCAATTAAGGCAAGACGTGAAGATTCTATAGGTAGGTTAGGATAGGACAGAAGAGCAAAACTACCACAGTCGGGATAACGAACCAGCCAGTAGATCCAGTTGTATAGTCAACCAAGAAGTAGTGAGACCAGTCACCCATAACTTAGCATAGCCAATGGTCGTAAGGTCTAATCGGCTAATTGGGTAGGCAGTGTGGAGTTGTTTGGCACTTACTTTGTTAACCCTGGTGGTCCTTATTCCAAACTCTAGCCTAACTCCTCTTCTATTCAATCTCTTATCGACCTTTGTAGCTGCTAGGGCTTTTATTCTTAATTGTGTGTTATTTATAACCTCCCTATGGTGCTTTAAATAGGCTGAAATTGATCCTCATTAGATTAAGATTCATATTATTTTGATCCAAAGGTTGAGATTGAAAGCTTAAATTCAATTTAAGGTTGACGCGTTAAAATCCTTGCTTCTTGATTAATCAAGTGATAGACGCTCAATCAATCTATTTCTTTGTCGATTGATCGAGTCATGAGCCCCCGATCGATCTACTCCCTTGTTGATCCTATATTTGTCCTAATTTTTGCCTATTTTTATATGTTTGATATTTTTTCACATACATTTCCATATTAAACACAAATTAAGCTTATTTTTGATATTTAAGAAAAAAAAATTAAGGTAAATAAGTGGTTCAAAAGTTACGAAATAACTCTACTTTCATGAAGTTATCATTATCTACATACATTTTTCTATCTCCACTATCAACAACATAGTGTACTTACATAACCCATATTTCCTTCATCTCTTTCCCTTTTTAGCTTCATTTTTCTTATTCTTCTTTTCTCCATATTCTTTATTATTTTTCAAGTATATTTCCTTCACTTCTTCTTACTTGTTAACTATATAGGGTGTCTTTGAGGGCTTCTTTAATTTTACTGCATCCTTTTGGACCCTCATAGTAAATTCTTTCAACTTTATATCAATTAAGGTCTAGGAAAGGGCAGCCTAAAAAAATGGGAATGCCTTTATCTTCTTCCATGTCTAAAACAATAAAATTAACGAGGAATATAAACTTGTTTACCTTCACTTGCACATTCTCAATCATTTATTTTCATCTCTTCAGAGATTGGTGGCCATTTGCAGTGTCATTGAGGTTGGTTGTGCTTCTCTAAGTCCTAACTTCTTGAAAATTGACAAGCGTATTAAAAATATTAATGGCTCTAAAATCAAAGTGTGTTCCTAAAGTGATGATCCCCTATTATGCATGGAATGTGAAAGCTTCCAAGGTCTTTCAATTTTAGTGGTAATTTCTTGTCAAGAATTACACTATAGCCCTTTGTGAGAGTTGTGATCTCTTAGTCTCCCAACCTTTCACTTTTAGATAGAATCTCCTTCAAAAATTTCATATATGTTGGAATTTTTTCTACAGCATCCATGAAAGGGATTTTGGAATGGAGCTTTAAAAAAAATCCAAAAACTTTGAAAATTGCTAATCAAGCTTTTGTTTTTATAATCTTTGTGGAAATGGAAGGGTAGATTGTAAGCATTACATTCTTTTGTTTTTAGGACTTCTCTTGTCTGTCTTCTATACTGTGCCTCACCATTTCCTCATTCTCTTTTATTTCTTGTCAACAACTATCTTTACCTTATTTCCTACTACCAAGCCATTTCTTGTCATAGTTGTTTTGCAATGCTCTATGCCTTCTCTCCTTATATTTACTTTGGTCTTGATACGTAACATTCCTTATTATCTAATTTGTAAGGTTTGGGTAAGCTATCCTATTTGTATCTCTAGATTTGTTAAACTAGCATTACAGTTAACTTTCCTCCCTGTCAAGCAATCCACCTGAGTGGTTAGAGCATCCATCCTTGCATTGATATTATTCATATCTTTGCAAACATTTGCAATTGAGGTAGCCATAGTTTCCATTAAGCTCTTTGATCTACCTAGCCTTGATTCTTTGGCTTTAAGTTGTTCTTGAGGTTGGCTAAATCCAAATGGGTTGAATAGAGGTCTTATACTAGGATTATTATTACTTCAAGAGAAATTTGGGTGATTTTTCCTTCCTGGGTTATAGATGTTAAGGTAGGAATTTCCTTATTTGTTGAAGTTTCCCATATAACTGAATGACTTTGGTTTGTGGGCATAGACTTTATTACCATGGTCTCTATTATAAAAATCATAGATAATACCAATGTTTTGAACCATGTTAACTCCTATTGGATTAGCATTCTTAGCCAATGAAACTAAGAGTGCATGTTGGTTAGATATCAAGATTAGCATCAATATAGCTAAGGTAGAAACTACATCGACTTCATTTACTTCATATAATCTTCTATTAGGTAGTATTTCAATAAACCAATGGAAGTTATTTATTGTCATGTCTTCCAAAAGTTGGAATGCTTATTCTTTATTCTTACCCATTCAAGCTCCTCCAACAACTGCATCAATAATAGTTCGTGTTTACCTTAGTAAATCATTATGGAATGTTTCTTCGTGTCAACTAGGTAGGTCGTGGTATGCACATTTTTTGAGTAGCTCTTTGAACCTTTCACAATCTTTATAAAGTGTTTCACTATCAATTTGAAGAAATGAGGTCATGTCTTTTCTCATATTGGTTGTTTTCAATGGTGGGAAATATTTGGCAAGGAACTTTTGTGATAAGTCTTCCTAATTACCAATAGAATTAGCATGTAAGGAATTAAGCCATGCCTTTGCCTTGTCCGTTAAAGAGAATAGGAACAAGTGAAGATGAATTGCGACTCCATTCTATTTAAAGGTGGGCATTTAGGTCATTAATGGGGACACCTCCTAATTGGACTTGAGATTGAACTATTTGGATAATAGCAAGCTTGATCTCAAATTTATTAGCTTGAACCCCCAACCTTCTAATTCCTGAACGAATTCCATCTACCATAGGAATGGCATAGTCCCTTAAAGAATATTGTCAAATAGCAGCTAATGGTGAAAGAAATGGGTTAGGTTTTGGTAGGTCTTGTTGTACAGTTGTAATTGGTTATTAGTTCTGATGCTTCACCTTTCTCAACTTCCATAGATTTATTTCAATTTCAGGATCGTAGGGGAATAAGATGCTCAAGAGCCAACCTGAGCATAAAAAACACCAAACTAGTATTACCATACTCACTACTAATATTTACTAACAAAATAATTACAACTTTCTGACATCTGCACTAAAAACTTAACACATAGTTCACAAAGTATACAGATCGTCTAAGTAATATTGTGTTAAAACACGGGTATTGATCCTCGAGGAATGGGATATTTTGTAGTAGAATACTGGTAATAAATAATTTCAATACTATTTAAACTAACAATAAGGGAAAATCAATTAATAACTAATACTATCACTAAACTAAAGTTATACCTAATATACAAAATAAATAATGTCGTTTTTTGTGGTATTAGCCCTCATTAGGCTACGTGTCAATAGTTCATTCCAAATCTCACAACACAACACCTGACGTCCCTTTTATTCATTAGTACGATTTGTGTATCCTTTTGCGCTTGTATATCATGTATTATTAGGCCCAATACAACTCAAAAACATATCAATTTTTTGAATATATATAAAATAACACCCTATAAAAAAAGAAAGAGTATCAAAATTGAACAAAAATTAAGAAAAATACAAAAATTATAGAATTAAATTGGAGGCAACAATTGAGAAGGAGATTCAAGAGAATCAAAGGAATTAAAGAATAGAATAAAGACAAAAATCTTAAGATTTCTTCCCATTTTTTATTATTTTCATGAATAATTTTCTTAATTTATTATTTTTTATAAGTAGCTAATTTAATAATTGGTTATGGGTGATTTTAAAGCCCTAGACGTGGATTTTAATATTTAATAAAATCATAAATATTTTATTAATTTATTCTTTTTGATCATGTCTTAATTTTCAGTTTTAATTTTTGTATGAATTTATTTAATTATTTAAGTGTATAATTAAATAATCAAATTAATTCATGGTCATTAAATTTAGTTTATTGAGTATATAATCACTTGATCAATTTAAATAATTAGTGATAAATTACTTGTAATGGAAATTAATACTCAAAATAATTGAAACGAGCTTGTGGGTTTAACCTTGATCCAATTTGCTTCTCAATACTTTTGATAGATTCAATTTAGAAAACTTATTTTAGATTATCTATTAAAAAGAAATTGAATTGTATAATTTAACGAATATGTAAAAAAAGATGGAGATTTTTGTGTTTGTGAATTTCTCTAATTTGATATAATCAAAGAATATGAGAATATGACGTGCTTTTCTTTAGTTCAATACATGTTAGTGGTAGAGAATGATCATACAATTTTTTATTATTCGAATCTTTATCATAATTTTTATACTTTATTTATCTTTAATTGTTGAATTTGATTTTGAGTTCACAAAATCAAAACCCATATTTTTATTAAATAGGAGTTAATTTTTAAAATTCTTTACGCAAAAAATCCTTACTTGTTATATACAAATTTATGAAATCTTAAGCAATTTATAATAAATTTTAAATTGATTAATCATATGAACGCATTAACTGTAGTAATGAATCAATTAAATATCAACTTTTATACTCATCACATGCTATTTAAATTATTTAAGCTTAGAATCAATCCTCATGCATATACTTCTATATACTAAGTATAAAAAAACATGAATTATTAATGATTTTAAACAATTTATTTGAAAAATTTAATAATACATACAAATAAATGAAATGTATTTTTATTTATTCTAATTTTAGTAATACACTTGCATTTAAGGGCTTCTATCTTAATAATCTCCCATTAACATTAAAACAATTGACACATGTCTCCCTAAATGAACAAGTCAAAATAAAGTTCTTTACGAAAATTATTCTTTTAACTGTTTGTGATAAAATATTATTTTTGTAAGATTCTTTGCCAAAACTTTCTTCATGAATAATAAAAATTTGAAACGAACAATTACTCATATAAAATAATATTTGTATTTTTATGGTTTCTAAGTTCATTTGAATTAATCATTGTTTTAATGTTATCATCATGTAGTGTATTTTATATATTTTATATTATTTTAATAATTTTTTATTAAAATATGTTTTATCAAGTGATTAAAACATAATTAAAATTTAAAATTTTAATAATGGTAAAATAACAATTAATATGATTTTTTTTATAAAATTTTTATTTTAATATTTATTAATTTTTAATTTTTTGAAAAGTTAAAATATATATTTCAAAATATTTTCAAATAATTTTATATAAATTTTAATTTTATTATTCGTATTCTTAAAGTATATTTTATCCAATCTATTTTTTCAAGTTAGAAGTAAAAACACATTTTGCAATCTCAAAATTTAAGTAATTAGTTCGATCCTCTCCCTAAAATAAATTATACTTTTATGAAAAAAAAACAGCAGTCTTCTACTTTGTTCGAACAACCAGCTGACTTTTCAAAGTCTTTTCCTGTGCACAAGTTAGCCTTATAAGTCCTCTGATTCTCTCTCTTAGGCCTTAGCAAATGACAATGTCAGTATGTCTACTTATGGGCTTCCCTGCTTGATTCTCGGTCTCCAAGAGTTTCATTCCAAACTGGATTTGTCTTTATAATTCTGGTAACCCTCTCTTCTACTCATTTTACTTTACTCTTTTACATTTTTTTTTGGTAAATTGTATCACCGGTATGCTTTGTAAGTTATATTGTTACTATTGTAGTTTCTCTAAAGTTTTTTCTTTGGATTCCTGCCCATGTATCACGTGGGTATGTTAATTTGTAGAGCTGGACGATTAATGCGTACATTGATTTTAATTATGAATTACTGACGGTGGAAAATATTGACCTTTTTGAGAAGAGCTGATTTTGTATGTGTTGTTTAGGTGGTAAACTATTATATGTAATAAATAAGGGTATATAACAATCACCTTATAAGGTTTTACTAATTATTAACTTGGGATGAAAATCGATGTTTTCTATCAATCACATACCTAAGGTTTTAAAAATTATCAGAGAGATCTCATCACCATTGACAATATTATATTTCAAATATCAATCCACACCAAAAATGATATTATTATCAAAGTTGGGGACGGATTTATAATTAACTAAACCTTAGAGACGTAGTTGATATTTACCCTAATAAATAATTATAGCTTAGGTGGAGAAACTTCAAAGATCAAAGAGTCAATGATTAGTCTCCAGTACATAGTAAGCCCCTGCATATATAGTCATTAAGATTAAGCAAGATTAGTTCTGAATGGAACTTTTCTCCATGTTAAAGCAGCATATTTTCTGGTAAAGTAGTTTTTTATGCTGTCAAAATCAATCTCAGTTACTTGTTCCATGTTGTATTTTACAGAGATGGTTGATTTGGATAAGAGTGACGTACCAATGCTATCAAAGAATGATCCTCCATTTTCGCCATTTGAAAGAAATGTAATCCGGACACGGAGTGCATCAATGTCCATGTTCATGAACTCCAAGGATTCATATGAAAATGAAACGAACTTTAATGTTAGCCATACCGGTCCTTTACGGAGCCAAAGAAGTTCATTCATACCCATGAGTGGTCCATTATATGTCAACAATAACCTTCACCATAGTCTGCAGGGTCAGAGTGTAACAGGGAAAAATGAAGCAATAGAAAAAAATTCTTCCATTAAGGAAGTTAATCAAGATGAGTGGGCAGATGATTTTTCTAGCAAAAATCAGCACTTACTGAGGTCCGGACAATTGGGAATATGTAATGATCCTTACTGCACCACTTGCCCAACATATTACCATTTCAAAGGAGCTCCACATAAACACTCAAAAGCTTCAGCTATATTTGATCGCCAGGTTTCTTTTTATATCAAAACTGAGATTATTTTCCTACAATATTGTAGAATATATTTTGTCTTCTGATAATTTATTATGTGCTTAATAATTCATATATTTCAGCTTTGTAAATATCGTGGTGCAAGGCTAAACATTTTCTTCAAATATGTACTTTAGATATACTATTCTCTTATATATTACACCTATGTTTTTTTTAAAATGTATATATTAAGAAAGCTCTTTCATATACAAAAAGTAGCAGCGTAGTTCACTTTAGAAGACCTATCAAGGGTCTTGTAGGGTAATGGGACATCAAAGTAAAGCATTCAAATATGATGACTGCTTGTCTGCTTTAACTGGCAGCATTAAATGGAAGTTGGAAAATTTGTGTCATAGCAACTTTCACAACTGAATTCTAAACAGAGTTATAATTTTGTAGTTTCTTATGGATTGATTTAAATTTCTGGAAGTTAGAGTAGCGCACATACAAGCATGCATGTTATATGTACATATCTTTAGTACCAAAGCTATTTCTACATGAAGCATGCCATTGCATACTCTATTGATATTGGATAGGAAAATAAAGAAATTAATATTAATGTTTGATTTGACATTGTTATTAATCACTATTAGGTGGTATTGGCTAAATAGGTGTGATGTAGCTGGTGTATTTGTGGTTATGGAAATAGAGGTGATGGTTAATAGTGGGTTGTTTAGGGGGTGACAGCCAAGATAAATAATATATAGATGATCGATGCTAGTTTAAGTTGGGGTTGGGAGACACTGTGTGAAAGTTAGTTTCAATAATGTTTCTGTGTAAATGCTCGTGTGCGCTCTATTCCAACTTGAAGAAATTAATATATAGCTGAAACAAACGATAGAGAGAATAACAAGACTAACAAATGAATGTAAAATGTTAATCTGTTAAGAATAATATAAATCATTATAAGGCATTGCCTTATGTAGGAAATCAATCTAGGCGTATGATTGATTCTTGATTTTCAGGAGGTTAATTTCCTAAAAATATGATTTATATTCTGATTTTCAGCTGTATATATATGTAACTGGTATCAAGAAATAAATGAAGTAATTTTCTGTAAAATTTATATAGTTTCATGGTATCAGAGCTCTGGGCAAAGAAACCACTTCTCTTATCTATCTCTTTTATTTCCAGATAACATTTTGTCATGGAAGAGCATTTCTCTACATCCAATCCCTCTTTTAATATTCCCACTGCTCCTCGGTTAACATTAGGCAACACAGACAATAATCTCGTCCCTATCACCACACACAAACTTAATGGTCAAAATTATCTTCAATGGTCTTAATCAATGATGTTCATAAGTGGGCGAATTAAGGATGAATATCTTATTGGAGATTCCCAAAACCCGATCCCAATATTGTTGATTCTAGGATTTAGAAAGTAGAAAACAATCTAGTTATGTCTTGGTTAATTAGTTCTATGACAATCGAAATTCGAGAAAATTTCTTACTGTATACCACAACAAAGGAAATATAGGAAGCTGCATGAGAAATGTTCTCCAACAGTAAGAAATTTTTTGAGCTCTTCTATATGGACAATTCTCTCCAGGATCTTCGTCAAAGCGACAACTCTGTGACTATTTATTTCACAACTCTTACTCGTCATTGGAAACAACTAGACTTGTTTGAGATACATGAATGAAAATGTCCAAAAGATTGCTCATATTTTAGAAAGATTATGGAGACTAAGTGTGTCCTCAAATTCTTGATGGGACTTGATAAATCCCTCGGTGAAGTAAGGGGTAGAATTCTTGGAACAAAACCACTACCAAGTCTACGAGAGGCATTCTCTGAGGTGCGTAGAGAGGAGTCCCAACATTTGCACCAGTGAAAGGCAATTCACCAGATTCTGGTGCATTCTCTGCACGAAGCAATACTCAACATACGGACACTAATCGAATAAGAAAAGGTTGCCCATGGTGTGACTATTGTCGAAAGCATGGGCATTTGAAGGAGACCTGTTGGAAATTACATAGAAAACCTTCTGATTTAAAAACAAATCGAGACCGAGAGGCAAAGGGAAATGCTACAATTACTGAAGTATCTCAATCTGATAATCCTGTCTCATTCACTAAGGATCAATTGGATCTCCTCTAGCAACTTATACAAAAAGCAAACATTAACCCCGCTCATAACTCCAGTAATTCAGTAATGCATGCAGGAAAATTTCCCTTCTCATCTTGGATAGTAGACTCAGGTGTCTCCAATCACATGACAGGTGGTCAATCACTTTTCACAACCTACTCACCTTGTAATAGACTTCAAATAGTGCGTGTCACCAATGGTACACGCACCATAGTGGTCAGAACAGGGACCATTTGTCTCGCAAACAACCTTACCCTCAAATTTGTGTTATTTGTGCTTGATTTTAACTGCAATCTCATATCAGTTAGTTGACTAAATCATGACCTTAACTGTGAAACTAAATTCTTGGCTAAATCTTGTGTTTTTCAGGATCTGAGCTCGGAAAAGATGATTGGTAGTGTTGATTTTCGTGCGGGATTTTATGTTTTTAATGTCAACACTCATTCAATCCATTCTGTTAGTCATCAGTGTCAATCGAGTCATAGTCTTAAGTTTAATAGTCATACTAATAAAGTGAAGAAAATATGGAGAGAAATGGTGGAGAAAATTTGAAGTATTATTATTATTTCTCTTCTATATTTTTCAAATGTATATATAGCACTACAAATAGGACTAAAAGTTAGACAAATAGGCCATCAATCTAGGAATAATATAGCTGGTATCAACAACTAAATTCCAGCTTGTTCTATACTAATTCATAGCATGTACAACACTAATACAACCTAATTAAAGATATTCTCAAAAATTCTACACTCCCCCTCAAGTTTGATAATAAATATTAATCATTCCCAACTTGCAACTCAGTTCTTCGAAGATTGTTGTTCGAGGTAATGCTTTGGTAAGGATATCTGCAATTTGATGATGAGTAGATGTATATAGGAGGTTCACGATTTTTTCATCTAACTTCTCTGTTATGAAATGACGATCAATTTCTACATGTTTGGTACGGTCACGATGAATTGGGTTTTTTGCAATTCTTATTGCAGCTTGATTGTCACAATGCATGCTGATAGGTTCAGGAGTTGTAAAATCCAGTTCATTGAGTAGTCTTCTTAACCACATTCCTTCACAAATCTCATGGGCCATAGCTCTAAATTTAGCTTTTACACTGCTTCGAGCGACTGTTGACTGTTTCTTACTTCGCCAAGTTACAAGATTTTCCCATACGAATGTACAATACCCAGTGGTAGATCTGCGATCCACTATAGAGCCTTCCCAGCCAGCATCTGCAAAGACTTCAATTTTCCTGGTGGGATTCTTATTGAAGTATAATCATTTTCCTGATGTCATCTTGAGATACCTGAGTATACGATAGACCGCCTCCATGTGTTCTTTAGTGAGACTGTTCATAAATTGACTTACAACACTTACTGAAAAACCAATATCTGATCTAGTATGTGATAGGTAATGCTTTGGTGAAGAAAATCTGAATTATTATTATTATTTCTCTTCTATATTTTTCAAATGTATATACAACACTATAAATAGGACTAAAAATTAGACAAATAGGCCACTAATCTAGGAATAATATAGCTGATATCAACAACTAAATTCCAGCTTGTTTTACATTAATTCACAGCCTGCACAACACTAATACAACCTAATTAAAGATATTCTCAGAAATTCTACATAAAGAAAGTAAAATCATGCAGTGGCACTTTCGCCTAGATCATCCTAATTTTCTGTACTTGAAACTTTTGTTTCCATACTTGTTCATCAATAAAAATTCCAATTTATTTCGTTGTGAAGTTTGTCAGTTGGCAAAGCATATTCGAAACATTTTTTCATCACTCACGCACAAACCAAGTCACCCTATTTCCCTCATTCATGGTGACATTTGGGGACCATGTTGCGTTCCCAATATTACTGGTGCTCGATGGTTATTGCTGTTAGTTGATGATCATACTCGATTGTGTTGGACATTTCTTATGAAAGACAAATCTAAAACCAAGCACATATTTACACTTTTTCATGCAATGATCCAAACTCAGTTCAATGCCAATATTCAAATCCTAAAAACTAATAATGCTAGGGATTTCTTTAATTCCAATCTTAGTGGATATCTCAAATCACATGGTATTGTCTAACAAAGCTCCTGCGTTGACATACCATAACAAAACAGTGTAGTCGAATGTAAAAACCGTCATATACTTGAGGTTGCTTGAAGTTTGCTTTTTCAAACCAATGTTCCTAATTCTAGGGTGAATCCATTCTTATTGCAACATACTTGATCAATTGGATGCCTTTTCGAGTTCTCAAATTTCACTCACCTTTACAAGTGTTTTAGGGTAAATATTCTACCTCACAATTTGTGTCACAAATTCCTTTCAAGGTTTTTGGTTGCATTATTTTCGTCCATATTTATTCACAATATTGTGGTAAACTTGATGTCTGTTCCATCAAATGCATCTTCCTTGGCTACTCAGCCAATCAAAAATGCTACAAATATTTCTCTCCCATCACCCATAAGTTTTACAATTCCATGGACGTTACTTTCTTTGAAGAAACTCTGTTCTATTCTAATTATGTAATTTAGTGGGAGAATCACACTAATGAATTGAAGAATTGGGATTGGTCACTCATTGAACTGAATTTACCATCTCATTTATCTTTCACTACCTTGTCCTCTTCTAACTTGGTTCTCATTCCAGATTCTCCTCTAAAGACCAAACTTGATCAATCTCCCATTGTCTATCCTAGACATCTCCTTCCTAATGATGCCATAAAAGTCTATGAAAGAAAGAGAAATCCTGATTTTTCTACATGAAATTAGCAAAGCCAAGAAACTCTTTCGAGCCAGCCTGAATCTGAAAGATTGCAAGATGAAGCAGAATCTAGTCCAAAACTAGGTTTTGACCCTGAGTTAGATTTTCCTATTGCGCTGAGAAAAGGTGCTCAATCATGCACTCAACATCCTCTTCAAAGTTACATTTCTTACGCAAATTCGTCCCAAAAATTTCAGGCATTTGTGACATCCCTAGACAACTCAAGATTCCTAATTCTATCAATGAGGCTTTAAAGGTTCCCGAATGGTACAAGGAAACCTTAGAAGAATACACTACACTTGAAAAGAATGGTATATGGATTTTAACAGAGCTACCGCCTGGAAAGAAGACAGTGGGCTGTAAATGAATATTCTCAGTTAAATAGAAGGCAGATGGAAATATAGACAGATATAAAACTCGATTGGTGGCTAAAGGGTTCACCCAATCATATGGAATCGATTATCAGGAGACTTTTGCTCCTGTAGCAAAACTTAACACAGTTCATGACTTGTTGTCTATTGCAGTCAATGAGGATTGACCACTACTTCAACTCGATGTCAAGAATGTATTCTTAAATGGAGATTTGATCGAGGAAGTTTACATGGATGTACCTTATGGCTTTGAGACTAAGGATACACAAGGGAAGGTATGCAAGTTGAGAAAGACATTATATGGACTTAAACAGTCATCTAGAGCATGGTTCGATAGATTCACTTTAAACATGATGGATACTCTTAGAAACATGCAGATCACACTCTATTTGTCAAACACTTCATAGATGAAAGAATCACAACTTTGATTGTATATGTTGATGATATAGTTCTTATAGGAAATCATGTAGGAGACATGAAGAGGCTTAAGATGCTATTATCCAAGGAATTCAAGATTAAAGACTTTGGGATATTAGAAATATTTCTTAGGGATGGAGGTGGCACGTAGTACCAAAGGAATCTCAGTTTCTCAACACAAATATGTTCTAGATCTCTTACGTGAGACTGTCATGAGTGGGCGTAAGCTTGTTGAAACACCCATGGATCCTAACACCAAACTAATGCCTCGAACTGATAAATTGACAATTGAGAAAGGGCAATATCAGCGTTTGGTAGGTAAGTTAATATATCTGACTCATACACGTCCAGATATAAGTTTTGCAGTCAGTGTTGTTAGCCTGTTTTTTGACAACCCATCAGTAGATCACTTGGAGGCAGTAAACTGTATTCTAAGGTACTTGAAGAAGGATCTTGGAAAGGGGCTCATGTTCAGGAAAACAATTAATAGGACATTGGAAATTTATACTGATGTTGATTGGGTTGGATCTCTTAGTGACTGAAAATCTACATCTGGATATTGCTCATTTATTTGGGGAAATTTGGTGACATGGCGTAGCAAAAAGCAATCAGTGGTAGCACAAAACAGTTAGTGGTAGCACGTAGTAGTGCCGAGGCTAAGTTTCGTGCATTGGTTTTGGGCATCTGTGAAGGAATTTGGCTAAAACGACTGCTAAACGAACTCAAGGTTGAAAATTTAGAATCTAGTAGAATCATGTGTGACAACTAGTCAGCAATTGCAACTGCCAAAAATCCAGTCCACCATAATCGAACCAAACATGTGAAAATTGATAGACACTTCATCAGTAAAAAAATTGAAATTAAGGTGATCTTCTTCAACTATGTTCCATCTAGACAAGTAACATGTATCTTAACCAAAGCTTTGTTTCGACCTAATTTCACTGAGTTAAGTATAACACTTGGTTTGAAAAACATGTATCGCCTAACTTGGGGGGAGTGTAGGAAATCAATCTAGGCGTAAAATTGATTTCTGATTTTCAGGGTGTAATTAACTCTTGATTTTCAAGAGGTCAGTTTTCTAATTTATTCTTGATTTTTAGGGTGTAATTAGCTCCTGATTTTGAGGAGATTAGTTTCCTAAAAATTTGATGTACATTCTGATTTCCAAGTGTATATATATGTATTTGGTATCAAGAAATAAATGAAGTAGTTTTTTGTAAAATTCATATAGCTTCACTTTATATTCAAGAAGTTAGTTACACTAGCTCAGAAGCTTTGTTATATGTGTACCTAGTGTAGTAACAACATTGATAGCTACGTAACAAACTATCCCTCTCAGACCTTGGTTTAGGCTAGATCAAGATTTTGTTTCATAAGAACAAAAATCGAGCACAAGGGAGAGGCTTAGTAAAAACATTAACAAGTTGACCATCTAAAGGAATATAAAAGGTCTTGTTAGCCATTGTTCCCGAACAAAATCAAAATCAACTGTGATATACTTTGTAGGTACATGCATAATAGGATTTCGTGCTAGATGTTGATCATTGACATTATCACAAAAGGAAATAGGCATAAAATCACGTACAATACCCAATTCACCAAGCAAAGATCAAAGCCACAAAATTTTAGCAGTTACCAAGGCTAAAGCTTGATATTTTGATTCAGTTGAAGAATGTGAGATGACATGTCCCAGTGGTTCTTCAATCATCAAATGACCCTGTCCAATCAGCATCATGAAAACCAATCAAACCAATCACATATGCTTTTTGATTTCCCAATAATACACATGTCCCAGTGGTTCTTCAATCATCAAATGACCCTGTCCAATCAGCATCATGAAAACCAATCAAATCAATCACATATGATTTTTGCAATAGTAAACCATGAGAGGAGGAGCTATTGAGATATCTAAGGACTCGTTTAATTGCCATCCAATGGACGTTTGTGGGAGACCGAAAAAATTGACACGACTTATTAACAAAATAAGCAATATTAGGTCGTGTGATAGTACAATACTGCAAAGCTCCCACCACACTCCTATACAAGGTAGGATCAGACAACACTTGACCATTAAACCTAGAGGGAACCTTACTAGAAGATAAAGGAGAATTGTTCACCAAACCATAAGCAATATTAGGTCGTGTGATAGTACAATACTGCAAAGCTCCCACCACACTCCTATACAAGGTAGGATCAGACAACACTTGACCATTAAACCTAGAGGGAACCTTACTAGAAGATAAAGGAGAATTGTTCACCAAACCACTTCTAGCAAGAAGATCCTTGATATATTTATGCTAAGAGAGATGAAAACATTGTGAAGATCGTGACACCTCATTCCCAAGGAAAAAAGGAAAGGTCACTAAGATCCTTCAATGCAAATTTACACTTGAAAATGTTAATGCATTCCTAGACAAAGTCAGCATGATCACCGGTGCAATAATGTCATCAACATATACCAAAACAAAATAAGAAAACAATCATCAATAAGAAGCGAAAAATACTTTGCAGTTGTAACAGACAAAATAGGTGAAGTCTAAAGATTAACAAAAACAAGAACAAGAGGTTTTTGGAGACCTAAAAGAACTTGCAACAAAAGTTAGCTTATGTGTTTTTCCCAAAGGACAAACAGCACATTTATGAAAGGGAACACAAATTGAACAATTTACATTAGATGTCTTTACAAGCTTATTTAAAACTACTTCGCTCGGGTGACCTAGCCTAGCATGCCAGTTTACTTCTTTACAAGATATATTAGTAAAAAGTGCCTTAGCTGAAAGTGAAAAAGACAACCCCGGAGAATCACTAGCCACTTCCTTCTTGCTGAACATATAAAGTCCATGAATAGACCTGCCTTGAAAGATGATCTTACCTGTACACAGGTCTTTTATACAGAAAGAGTCGGGATATAATTCTACAATAACATTAATAACATTGTTATCAATACAAAGCTTATGCACAGAGAGCAGATTTGCAGATGCTTGATGACCATGTAAAATATTTCTCAAAATCAATGCATGATTAGGGGTAGAAATAACACTTTTCCTATGTGTGAAATAGGAAATGTAGAGCCATTACCAAATAGTATTTCATTTCCATGAAAAGGAGTTGATTCATCCAACTAAGAAGAATCACATGAATCACATGCAAGATGGTATGAGACTCCACTGTCCGGCAACCAACTCTTGCTCTCATATCACTCTTGTCCTGGACCTTAACATTCATGGCCATAGGTGAAGAAACATGGTCAATCTTTCCCAAGAGTATATCTCGTAATTGAAAACAAGTTGGAGCCATATGCCCCAGTTTGCCACAAATTTGACCCTTAGGTTTATCACCCTAACAAGTTTTCTTGCCATTGTTCTTCTAATTATTCTTAGAACTTGATCCTCTTGAAACACCAATTTGTGCAGAATTTCCTTTCAAGAAATCATGAAAATTCCATGGCTTATTGCTTCTTGGATCAGTTCTTGAATGGTGACTAAACTTGCCTTGTACAGTGAGTGCATTGAACTTAGCCATGTTAGCTTGTAACACCTGAAACTCATCCATTCTTGACTGCTCAAGAATCAGCTACTCTTCACTGAGCAACAGACTTTGAAGTTCAAAAAGTGTAGGCCCTACAATCCTCATATTCATTGAGGTGATAAAACTTTTGTAGATAACATCTCTATCAAATATCTTGTCTCCAACTGTTGCTAGATGATCGGCAATTGTTTTGACATGGACAAAATAATCTTGAATGCCGAGATTATCATGCCAACTTGTTGAAATTGTGAGTGCAACTCCATGATCGTAGCTCTAGAAGTTGAATTAAAAGTAGATTTAAGCTCTTGCAACATCTGTGAAGCATTAACACTACTCGAGCCATACACTTGATACAACATCTATTCGTCATAGAGTTGTAGATCCAATGAGTAAGTTATTTTGTTGATTCCACACCAGAAAATCATAATTCAATTGCATCATACCTGAGCCATCAGAAACTGCAACATATTGTGAAGGAACTGGATGCTTGAAATCAAGAATGTAATCCAAACCATAAGCAATTGAAGAACTCATAAACTGTTCTCACCATATCAAAAAATTAGTTCTATCAAGCTTGAAGGAAACTGAAGGACTATTAGGTAAGGAAGAAACCACCTATGAACCTGTTAAAAAAGAAGCTATGCTTGAACCACTAGATGCTTGCATAACAATTTGAAAGCACTTTGAGTGTTTTCCCAGAATCGACTCCCATCGAAAAAAAACTCGATATAAAGCTTTGATACTAAACAAACAATAAAGAAAATAACAATACTTATTGAATAAAATGTTAATATGTTAAGAATAATATAAATCATTATAAGGCAATGCCTTGTTTACAAGAATTTAGTTACACCAGCTCACAAGCTGTGTTACACACCTAGTCTAGTAACAACGTAGATAGCTACATAACAAACTAATAGCAAAGCTATACAAGTAATATAACTACTTGTTGATGCTGGTGTAAAACTCATACATGATTTATTATTTTGTGTATTGATCCATTATTGGGATCAATTGGAACGTTGTATTTGTTATGGATGCGATGGCTGACACTTTATTTCTTAATTTGAAGAATCCTATATTTACTTTTTTGCAATGTCTGATTATTCCAAATCTTATTATTCTTTGTCCAAAAGAAGTGGAGCCTATCCAAGAGTGAAGACTCTAAATTAGCCTCTGACCAGATTTTTAACTTCAAGAATATTAAAATTCATCTTCACAACCCTGTTTTTCTTACTGCTATGACCATAATACTTGAGGTTGTGTCTAACCATTTGTTTTGTGGCACTTTGTGTCCACTTGTTTACATAATTTTCTGAATAGAGTGATGATATGTAAAATGTTTAATGAACTTATTGTTGTGCTCACTGATGTGATGCAGTTGCATAATGCTCTTTATGGAGATGCCAAAGGTTGGGTTGCGAGATTTTTCTCTTTTATTGGTTCGTATATTCCCGGAGTTATGAATCCTCATGCTAAAGTTGTGCAACAGTGGAACCAATTTTTCGTAATTTCTTGCCTGGTTGCAATTTTTGTTGATCCACTATTTTTCTTCTTACTTTCTGTTCAAGAGGTATAATTTATTTAATTTTGTTTTACTCAATTAATTATTTTAAACTAGCTATTGAGTTTAAGTTTGAAGTGATTTGAAGTACTAGTGAAGTACTTTAATGAGACATCTAGTATAGATATTATACCGTTCATTATTTCATCAATTTATGGGGTTAAGAAAGGGTCCATAGTTTTCTTAAGTAGTACTGAACTGTATCAAAAATATATTTATGTAAAATCTAGGTATTCACAATTTTGTCAACATTGACAGTTTCATCTTTCATTAGACTTAAGAATAAAATTAGGAAGTATATTATTACGTGCTGTTCAAATTGTCCCTCAAAAATCCAAAGAAATGGTGCTAACTTAAAGGATCTAGACTTTTCTATAAGTTACTACATGGGAAAGTTCTGGAGTGGCCTAGTGATGTCTAGATGGAGCTAGAGTTGGATGGACTTAACTTAAGCTTGAAAGACTCTAGAATGTTCCAGAGTACACTAGCATGTGTTGGAATATTCTAGAACATGCTGGATGGTTTATAAAGAATGTAGAAGTCTCTAGAAGCTTCCGGAACATCCTAGAACTTGCATGAATGAACTAGACAATCTTAGAAGACTTTAGAGTTGGGTAGACTTGATGAGAAGGTCCTAAAACCTTGTGGCATGTTGTAGACAAAACTAGAACAATGTAGATACTCTTGTACATTCTAGACATGGTAGGATTTAGAAACTTGTGGCATAACCTTAGGCTTGGTACCACACTATAAATAAGCCTCTTGGTTTTCATTTGTACCCATCCTTGGGAGTTATAAGATAACCTATCTAGAGCAATATGAAACATTCTTCACAAACTCTCTTCTATTCTTGCTTTGCTCTTGAATCCTCTAAATCTTTAAGTCTCTTTGGAGTGTTGTTTGGGTTGGAAGACAGACTTAGTGCAACGGACCTTGTTAAGTGCTGCACGATTGCTAGTTGAAGTCTAGGGTCGTGACAGTTGGTATCAGAGCGTTCAGTTGAAACTTTACTATCCTTGGCTTAATGAAGACTAGTGCCCCAGCTACACCAAGTGTGGATGTTCCACCAACGGAATGTAGGCGTGAGGAAGTTTGGAAACCACCAACTAAGGAGTCTCGAGCCAAGAGACTCGGTCTCAAGGTTACCAATGGATGAGGCTCTCTCAAAGCAGTTAACTCGGTAGCACTACCTCTCCAAGGAGTTGCTCGTAGAGTTAAGGTCAATCTTAGTGCTTGGACTGGCCAAGTGGACTTATCGGTAGCACCCATGGATGATTTCTCGGTGGTATTCGGCATGGAGTTCTTGGACCAGGTTAGAGCTTTTCTTGTCCTATGTTCAAACTCTATGTACATTATGGATGGATCAAAGGCTTGTGTGGTAGCAACGGAGAGGACCACCAAACCTACTACCCAAGTTTTCTCAGCACTTCAATTCAAGAAGGGATTGAAGAGGGAGAAAGAGAATTACTTGGCCATTTTGAAGGAGTATGATGATGAGGAGGTGTCACCACAACCAAGCTTGACGACGGAGGTGCAAGTTGTCTTGGATGAGTTCCAGGACATGATGCCTGAGATATTGCCTAAACGATTACCTCCAAGGAGGGAGGTGGACCACAAAACCGAGCTGGAGCCCGGCATAAGACCACTAGCAATGAGCCCTTATCGGATGGAAAACTCAGAGTTGGCAGAACTGTGGAAGCAACTCGATGAATTGTTGGATGCTGGCTTCATTAGGCCCTCCAAACCCCATTTGGTGCCCCGGTGCTCTTTCAGAAGAAGGATGACTCATTACGAATGTGCATTGACTATCGGGCTCTAAACAAGATCACGGTAAAGAACAAGTATCCTATCCTACTCATTGGCGATTTGTTCGATCAATTGGGGAACGCAAGATACTTTTCGAAATTGGACTTGCAGTTGGGATACTACCAGGTGTGCATAGCAAAAGGGGATGAGTCCAAGACCACATGTGTGACTAGGAGATTCATCAAGTCATACTCAGCAAGAACAATCCCACTAACTGACCTGTTCAAGAAGAACAAGTCTTGGGAATGAACAAGTGAATGCCAAGCTTCATTCGAAGACTTGAAGAAGGCCATTAGTGGAGAACCAGTGCTTTGTCTATCAGACCTTTCCACGATGTACGAGTTGCATACAGATGCTTCAGACTTGCCATTGGTGGAGTGTTGATGTAAGAAAGGCGTTCGATAGCATATGAGAGCCGTAAGCTTAATGACACCGAATGTCACTACACAATGCAGGAAAATGAGATGATAGCTATCATCCATTGCCTAAGGGTGTGGCGACACTACTTGTTGGGTTCTCACTTTGTGATTATGACGGACAATGTAGCAACCAACTACTTCTCGACTCAGAAGAAGTTGAGTCCTAAGCAAGCTCGATGGCAAGACTTCTTAGCGAAGTTTGATTACAAGCTTAAGTACAAGCCCGATAATGCCAAAGTGACGGCTGATGCGCTAAGTCGAAAGACGGAGTTAGCAACCTTAAGTAGACCAAGAAGTCCCTTGCTGGAAAGGATCAAAGAAGGGTTGGAGCATGACGCCCTGGCTCAAAACCTCCTTGCTCTTATCAAGGAAGGAAAGACAAGGCGATTTTGGCTGAGTGACAGACTACTCTACGCCAAGCAGAGCTGTATCTATGTGCCTAAGTGGGGGAACTTAAGGAAGGAGTTGATTAAAGAGTGCCACGATTCACTATGGGCTGGACACCTAGGTATGAGATGCACCCTTGCCTTGACAAGTCCATTTACTACTGGCCTCAACTACGAGATGATGTAGAAGCCTATGTGAGAACTTGTTTTGTATGCCAACAAGACAAGACGGAGCAGCATGCATTAGGAGGCTTGTTAGAGCCACTGCCTATCCCAGAGAGACCATGGGAGAGTGTCTCAATGGACTTCATCACTTGCTTGCCAAAATCAGAGGACTTTGGCAACATAATTGTAGTCATTGATTGCTTCAGCAAGTATGCAACCTTCATACCTGCCTCAATAGATTGTACTGCGGACGAGACGACACAATGGTTCCTCAAGCGTGTTGTAAAGCATTGGGGAATTCCATCCAACATTGTGAGTGATTGAGACCCACGATTTACTGCGAAGTTCTGGACGGAGTTGTTCAAGTTGTTGGGATCATACTTGAACTTCTCCACAAGCTTTCATCCACAGAGCGATGGGCAAACAGAACGTGCCAATGCATTGCTAGAGCTCTATCTCAGGCATTTTGTTAGTGCCAACCAACATGATTGGGCTAAGTTGTTGGATGTAGCCCAATTCTCTTATAACTTGCAACAGAGCAAGTCTACTGGCAAGAGTCCCTTCGAGATCATCATGGTGCAGCAACCTATGACTCCTTATGCTTTGGCCACAAGCTATGAAGGAAAGATTCCTACTGCCTTCAAATTTGCTAAGGTATAGTATGAGCAAGCCGAGTTAGCCCGAGCCTATTTGAACAAGCCGTTTAAAAAGATGAAGAAATGGGCTGACAAGAAAATAAGGATGGTCTTGTTTCAGAAAGGAGATTTGGTCCTTGTCAAGTTATTACCCCAACAGTTCAAGTCCCTGTGGAAGGTTTATAAGGGGTTGGTGCGGAAGTACGAAGGGCCATTTTCAATCCTTAAGCAAGTAGGTAAGTTTAAAATCTACCTAGTCTTTCATGTAAGCATGTTGAAGCCTTATTATGGAAACGAGGAAGACACGAGTCGGGGAGAATCAAAGAGGTCGCCCACCGCGGTAATAATCTCCTTTGATAGAGAAGTGGACTCTATCTTGGCGGATCGCATAATTTGGTGTAGAGGTGTACCAAGCTATCGGGAATACTTGGAACCCGAAGACTCTTTGTGGCAGTTCAAAGATCACATAAAAAGGTTCAAGCTTGAAGGCGCGACAAGGGCGTTGCAAACTTGAGTGAGTGAGGGTGTTACGTCCCGCTCAAATTGTACCATAGAAAGGTTCAAGCTTGAAGGCACGACAAGGATGTCGCGAACTTGAGTGAGTGAGGGTGTTACGTCCCGCTCAAATTGTACCTCAAAATCCAAAGAATTGGTGCTTGCCTAAAGGATCTAGACTTTTCTACAAGTTACTACATAAGAAAGTCTTAGAATGGCCTAGTGATGTCTAGAGGGAGCTAGAGTTGGATGGACTCAACTCAAGCCTGAAAGACTCTAGAATGTTCCAGAGTACACTAACATGTGCTGGAATATTCTAGAACATGCTGGATGGTTCATGAAGGATGTAAAAGTCTCTAAAAGCTTTCAGAATATCCTAGAGTTTGCATGAAGGAACTAGACAATTCTAGAAGACTCTAGAGTTGGTTAGACTTGACGAGAAGGTCCTAGAATTTTGTGACATGTTGTAGACAAAACTAGAACAATGTAGATACTTTTGTACATTCTAGACATAATAGGATCTAGAAATTTGTGGCATAGTCTTATGCTTGGTTCCACACTATAAATAGGCCTCTTGGTTTTCATTTCTACCTATCCTTGGAAAGTTGTAAGATAACCTCTCTAGAACAATACAAAACATTTTTCACAAACTTTATTCTGTTCTTGCTTTGCTCTTCAATCCTCTAAATCTTTAAGTTTCTTTCTAGTCTCTTAGGAGTATTTTGTTTGGATTGGAAGGTAGACTTAGTACAACGGATCGTGTTAAGTGCCACACGATTGCTAGTTGAAGTGTAGAGTTGTGACAATATGTTATGTAAAATTTGCATGATTTAGTTATTTTAAAATTTTGTATGATAAGTGCCAGGCCAACTATAAGAAATTTAGTTTGTTTTAATTATAAAAGGAAACCTAATATGAGAAATAAAATCCAAACTATCCGAGTTCATTACGTTAATTAGTGTCATGTATTTTAAAATATAATAATTTAAAATTCATCCCTTTTCCCTCTGAATGCAGAATTATAAATGCATTGTCCTTAATTCGCCCATGACAACAACCATTGTGGTTCTTAGAAGTCTAACGGATTTTATATATTCATTACACATACTTCTGCAGGTAATTTTGCATCTCTTTCCTGTGGTAATTGTATTTTTTCATCATTGTTACTGCAAATTGCCTTCTTTTTTTAATTATTTAATCATGCTTTGATCTTAATCCTGCTTTGTCAGACTATTTAGTTGGCTGTTTTGGTCTTCTTAATTGAACTCTACGGCATTTTGTTGTGGAGGGATTGTTTCACAGAAGATTACATTGATATGTATAGAATGCTTTAGTAGCAATTGTCCATCAAGTGTGTGCATTATTACTATGATCTGTTAATAAGTAGCCTACTGACAAGATGGTCCTGTAGCTTAAAAATGGAACAAAAACTTTTTGTTTCTAGTGAATAGTGATCTCCACACACACCAAAGAAAGCTACTTAAAGTTTTGCCAGAATCTCTATTTTGTTTTTGGGGTCATATAGAGAGAAAATTCATTAAAATCAGAGCCCAAGCAGTTACACACTAGAACAAGAAAACACAAAAAAAACTGATCCAACGGAACGTCATGAAAGCAGCCCCAAGGACCTTAATAGATTCATGCTAGTAAACCAGACTAGATTTAAACTGATAGAGTATAAATCAAACTTCACCAGTGTTATTCGGCTAAGTGAAAACATAAAGATATATGCTCCAATAGCAAGGGCACCATACTCAACAGACACACCACACCACAACACAAGAAATAAAATGACAGACACAAACCAAAACCAACAGAAGACTACAAGGAAAACTGAGTTCAAAGAGCCAACTATTCATACGTGAACAATGACCGAAACGGCCACAAAATAGACAACTAGAAAAAAAACTAAACAGAAACAGCAAAACACTTGCCAAACCTCACAACCAGAGGCCTCAGTAATAGGGAAAACAAATCCAAAGATGATCAACAACCATCAACTAACAGCTACACCTCAAGATCAGCAATAGTTTGTCTAAATATCAGCCTGAGAACCATTAACATTAGCGGTGACCTCCATAGCACCAAGTTCTGCATCCATTTGAACATCACTCAAGAAGGTAATTTCTTCAATCCCATTCCTAGGCCTTTTTCCATCTTTAAAACCCTGTACAACACCACACTTTCCAGCCTCCTTGCCCTTACCAGCACCAAAAACAGAGTTCTCCTTACCTTTCCCTGAATTCCTAGCAGCGCCCTTCCTCCTTTCAAAAGCACTACCTTTACATTCTGAGGAACACACAAATTCATATAAGAATGCATCCATTCACCAAGCAGGCATACTTTCTCCCAAAACCAATGCAAGAGTCAATCGCATTCTTCCAGAATCTAATTGATGAGTAATATTTCCACAATAGTAGCAAAATCCAAGAAGCCATTCATAATGAAATCCAATCCATACATTCGTAGATTGAAAGGGAATCGACGCATTAGAAGATCAAAATTCCCACAAACCCTAATCGAATGCATAGTACCACTAATCAAAGAGAACCTATCAATTTCAATAATTGAAGCAACAAAAGTGACAATATGCCTCCTAATAATCTCCTTTCTCTAATTCATTAACAAATTATGTATCTAGATCTATAACGGAGTAGATTCAAAAGACAAATTAGAAGGAGACATAACCTGTTTAAGCTGCTTCATAGCAAGAAAACTATTATCAAAACTCCAGGGGGTCTTTTGAAGCACCATAATCATCTCAGTAAGCTCCTCAAAGTAAAAGATGAAACATTTTGGTCCATCATTTCAAATCCAAGCCTTCATTCTTAGTCCATTTCTTCCTATAAACACGAAGCAACACATCCATATTAATAGGTCTTGGAGAAAGAAACCAAGCGGCAATTGAAAATTCAAATGTCCTTTGCTCACAATCAAGTTGCCAAGCACAATTCTGAGGTCAAGCTAATTAGCACGAACACTCAATTCATCCACCGCGAAAGGAAATTGAGAATCAACAAAGGCAAAGTAAAGCAAGAGGAGAACCCTAAGATCGAGAAAACAAGCCAACACTAAAGGGTTGGAAAGAGAGCACCAAAGAGACTGAACCCTCTCAGGAAACAAGGGTGATCAGTTTTTTAAGTCACTTTGTTTATGTTACTTGGACGTTTTAGTCATTCATCTTTCACAAGAGATACATGAGTCATCCAGTCTTTAAAATTGAGACACTTTAGTCACATAACTTTGACTAAAGTATGCCTTTTTTATAGTAAATAGGGAAACTTTAGTTAAATAAGGACACTGGAGTATTTCAATTTTAAAGGCAGAGTGACCAAAATGTCCAAATGACAAACAAAATGACTTTCAGGGTAAATTTTATCGGAAAACAACTATAAATTTGGTCTTTGTTTGCATAAACATTTCCTTTTACTAGTTGAGCTTATAAATAAATAAAAACAAAAAGAACTATGCAAGAATTTTGGGGTTTATGCCCCCAAATAAGTTGAAGGAATTTTTAGAGCTAGTATAAGATTGATGTGAGTTGTCGAAACAAGTATTATTTCTTACTTCAATTGGGCATAGGAATCAAAGAACTTTAAGATTTATCTCAATTTACAACAAGATTTAAATAACCTAGAGGGGTTGAATCAGTTCTTTTCAAAATTGTGCTCAAATTAAAATTTTAACTACAAACACAAGTGGCAAATAATGTGGATATTAAAAATTAATACATTTTGTTTTATGTGAAAACAATATAAGTCAACACGACGACTTAAGAGGAAAACCACATACTAGCTAAACTATCCATTATCAATAAATCAAATTCAAGTACAAAGTTGATCTTACTCCACCCTTATAATAATAATGCCATAGTGTGCTTTACTAATGAGCCATCACTCATTTTTTGCATTCTCCAAGGTGCGTGTCTAATATAGATTGACATTTCTGTTAACTAAAGTCCATGAGACACTAAACACATCAAAGCCTTTTACCTTAAAATAGATGCAAGCATGGATGAATCCTAAGCATGAAGAAGCTATATGATCACACACACACACAACGAATAGATGCAAGCATAGATGAATGCTACGCATGAAAAAGCTATATAAACACACAAATTATGGAATAAACATCATAAAATTCATGCAAGCGAAAGAGGTGCATTTTTGTGTATTAGTTAATTGTGTGGTGAAGAAGCAAAGTATATAAGTAAACTTTATATATGATTCAACAAACAAAGACATAATTGGTGAGTATGTGGGCCCAATACCGTTTATGAAACCGATCCTAATTGATTTACTAATGAAATAAATCAATTTGAAATTAAACACTTTGCCAAAAAAATAGACCTAAAAAATCAAATCTTTAGTCTAGATTGGTGGTGCTCTCGCCCTAATACCAATACAAAAACTAGATGATAAATGTTTTTCGAATAAATAGTTCTCGTTGCTTGTTCAGGTTGGGTTGTCCGATCGCCAAAGGGGTCGCTTGAGACCCTGCCTCATATTGCGACACAAGGGTTTTTGATCAAATGATATCGAAATGGATGAATCGAACTTTGATCGATCGATCGAGTACCATTCGAGGTCAATTGTGAACTCAAAAAATCCCTTTTAAATTAAGTCCAAGTATCAAATGAAGCACAAAAAAATACTTACTTAACATGCATGTGTTGGGGATAACTCTTACCTAAAAATGGAGGGGTTTGCTTTACCTTGATGCAACTCGAACAATGTATGAACATGAAAGCCAAAGCATATCGAGTTCTAGAAACTAATTAATTACATATCATGTATTTGTTAACGATGTTGGCAAGTACTCATGATTCCTCTTAATCTCCCCCTTTGACTTTTGTATGACAAACCACTCTCGCTCTACAAATCCCTTAAATCATGATAAATACAATGATCTCTCAGAACCTAGAACCCTAAATAAGTGGCTTCAATGAATATATTTAAAGTTCAAAGCAGTTAGCAAATCCTTTAAAGAGAGTTTTTAGACATAAGTTCAATAAAAACGAACCTCTTTCAAAGACTTGAAAGATTCAATAGATAATGACCACAAACATTGAATTGATCCTAAGCATGAAATAGGTATATGAACCACAAAAAACCTTGAATAAACTGCATAAAATCCATGCAAGTGAAAGATATGTATTTTTTAGTGCTAGTGAATTGTATTTTGAAGAGGCAAAATGTGCAAGTGAACCTTATATATGAGTACGTGGACTTGAAATCCTTGATAAGACGATCCCAATTGATTTACTAAAGAAAGAAATTAAAAAGGAATGAAACACATTGCCAAAAAAGATCTTTAAAAAATGAAATTAGAGTCCATGTGGTGGCGCCCGAGCACCTGTACAAACCTAACGATCAAAATATTTGCATCGAACTATTGCTCGCTGATAGCTTGGGTTGGGCTACCCTGACACCAGCCCCATATCATAGTCCGATAGTTTTTTATCAAATGAGATTGAATTTGGATCAATCGAATCTCAGTCGGTTGAGGACCATTGGGGATTGATGCAACACTGAAAAAATTCTTTTTAAAATTATATCCAAGTGTCAAATCAAGCACAAAAAAATACCTACTTAACATGCATGTGCTAGGATAGGTCTTATATGAGAGTGGCAAGTTTTGAGTTACTTTAGCTTGATGCAACTCCAACAACATGCGGACATTAAAACCAAAGCACATCAATTCCTAGATGAAGCTATAGAGAAATTTGTTCTCTATATAGCTGATGTTGAGAATCAACTCAATGGAATTAATCTTAAATATAGGTCAAAACAATAAATTAATGTGGGTATTGGTAGTAAGCTAAAAATAAAACCTTCAGTAACAAATAAGAAAATCTGAACGGTAAAAGGAAGTAGTAAAGAAAAAGAACAATTAGAAGATTGCACATATTGTTCCAATAGATAATTAATTTTATAAAACTCTGCAAAACAATATCAGTTTGTAGACGTAATATAAAGCAAGAACCAGTAAAGAGCAGCACTGAAATAAGAAGATTAGTATAAATAACAAATTGTAGAAATAAAAGAAACTGAAATTATTCAAAACAGTAGCGATAAATTTAACAATAACAGTTGAAGAAAGCTCAATTTCTATTTGTCCTTTAAATTAAAAAAATATCTAAGATTGTAGGAAAAATAGCATTATAAACAAGTAGAGAATATAATCTTGTATAGTTCTAAAACAAAATTACATAAATATAAATATATATAAATTGTACGTACAAAATTTAAATAACATAATATAGAAATTGAGTAAAAAATGACCGAGATCCGTGTACCACATGGTGTTTTAAAATAATTTTTTCCGCTCACCGTTGGTGTCCGAGAAATCCAGAAAATTATCTCGTAGGATACAACAATCAACTGGTAACAAACTTATACCTAAGTTTGCTACCTCAATATAAGTTTGTTACCTCAATAAACTATCAAATGTTTGAATTCTATGAGAATGAAATTATCTCTAGATTAAAAATACTGCAAATTTTTCTTTTCTTTTCCTTTCTTTTACTGTCCTTTTTAAATTGTGGCTTTCTTTTTTTGTATAAAGAAAAGCCAAAACTCAATAAGTAAAGCAATAAGGAGCAAAATGGTTTGGAGCAAAACGTTTACTTAGCTTTAACAACCATTAAATTACATTCAATTGGCAAAACATTTTTTTCATTTCTTTAACATCCATTGAATTACATTTAATTGGAATTTTTTTGCCCCATTCATTTTTCCAACAATAACTTGATTCCTCTCACTATTAATTAACTTAAGTTTTCTAGGAGAAGCAAAAAAAGAGACTAAGATATTAAGATCACTGGCCATATGCAGAAATCCAATTGTTCTTTTTAGGTTGAGTTTAGTTTGGGTCCTAAATGAAATTGATGAGACGAAACTCGTTTGATAGGTCAATTTAGGCTTCTAACCTTAATTAGCCTAGAAGTTTTATATGGCATAGTATTGATTAATTTGTTTAAGGATACTTATAGGAGTTAACTCTCAGTTAGGCTTTAACGATATTTGCATGTCTTTTAATTGGATAGTCTAGAAGTTTTATATGGCATAATAGTGATTAATTTGTTTAAGGATACTCATAGGAGTTAACTCTCACTCAGGTTTTAACGATATTTGTATGTCTTTTAATTGGATAAATATAATGGAGAACTGATAAAAGATTTTGATGTTATATACAATAATTTACTTCTCAAATTGATAAAATTCCTTTAGAAGTCCTTGCAAGTTTGCAATTGAAAGCCATTTAGTATTTTTTATTAGTTATTTTATCTAGATCACACATTCGAGTCATATTTTTCCATTTTAGAATTGGCAAGATTGCAACATCTTATGCACGATCCATTCTTCAAGACAAAGAAATTTTTAGAAGAAGATGATTCATTAAAGGAAAGTAAGTTTACAAACAAAAGGCCATTCAATATTATTTAAATGAATAATACACAGGTTTATATAGTAGTGAAAAAACTATTCTAGGAAAGTTTGACATTTTCCTAATCTCTAAAAATAAGGAAACTAATCTTCCAATTTACATGAATTACTGATATAGGAAAATACAAATCTCCTCCTAAAAATACTGCTCCTAAAAATACTCCTACATGTTGGAATCTTGGTATTCCAATCAACATCAGATCTTCCAATACTCCTCTTCAAGTTGGTGAATGGATGTGTTACATCCCCAACTTGCTCACGATCTTTTGAAAGGATGAACTAACCAATCCTTTGGTTGGGACATCTGCTAGTTGACTGTTTGTAAAGATCTGTGGAGTACAGATCAAACCACTCTTAAGATTTTCCTTTATGAAATGTCTATCTACTTTCCCATTTTTAGTACGCTTATGTTGGACCGAATTATGAGCGATGTTTATTGCAGATTTATTATCATGATAAAGTTTCATTGGTGCCTCTCATTTAATCTTCAGATCTTCTAGAATTATTTTAAGCCATAGCAACTCGTGAATCCCATGTGTCATTAACCGGAATTCTACTTCTTCACTAGACCTCACCACTATTGGCTTTTTTTGACCTTTTCAAGTCACTAGGTTCATTCCAAAGAAAGTGCAATAGTTCGACGTTGATCTTCTATCTATAATAGATCCCGCATAATTAGCATTGATATATGCCTCTACTCCTATACTTCTTGGGTTGCCTTTCAAATACTGTAAGATGCAATTTACAGCTTGGAAATGAACTGTCTTGGGATCGTGCATGAATTGGCCCACAACATTAACTGATTAGGCTATATCAGGTCATGTGTGAGACAAATAGATTAGTCTACCAACAAGCCGTTGGTACATGCCGTTGTCAATTGGAAACCCATTTACATCCAAGTTTCCTGTTTCTTTTAGCATTGATGTAATAGATCCCGCATAATTAGCATTGATGTATGCCTCTTCTAATCTATGATTTTGTTCAATAGGCATGTATGATGGCTTGCAACCAAGTTTTCCTGTTTCTTTTAGTAGATCAATGACATATTTTCTCCGTGAAGTAAAAATTCTCTCTCTAGACTGAGCTCCTTCTATTCCTAAGAAGTATTTTAATTTTCCAAGATCGTTTCTCTCAAATTCTTTCACTAAGAACTTCTGAAGGGCCTCCCTTTCTTCTGGATCATTTTTGGTTATTATAATGTTATCAACATAGACTATTAGTGCTGTGACTCCTCCTGAAGCTAAATGTTTGATGAATAGTGTATGATCACCATGACTTTGTTTGTACTTCATTGACAACATCACCTTTACAAATCTTTCAAACTATGCTTGGGGAGATTGTTTGAGTCCATACAACGCCTTTTTCAATTGACATACTGTTTTTTCTCCCAAATTTTCATTAAATTCCGATGAAACTTCTGTAAAAGTCTTTCTTTTAAGGTCTCCATAGAGAAAGACATTTTTTACATCAAATTATTGTAGGCTTCATTCTAAGTTTGTTGTCAATTACAACAATATTCTTATTATGTTCATTTTTGCAATAGGTGCAAACGTCTCTTGATAATCTACCCTATAGGTTTGTGTATATCCCTTTGCTACTACTCTCGCTTTATACCTCTCAATTAATTTGTTTGATTTGTATTTTATTGTGAAAACCCATTTACATCCTATGGGTTTCTTTACAGCTGGCAATTTAATTAGCTTCCATGCTTTATTCTTTATTAATGCCTCTATTTGTATCCTTATTGCCTGCTTCCACTCCTTTTTTTCAAGTGCCTTAGCTAGGGTTTATGGAATTGTTATGGAGTAAGAGCTTTTTTGTGAGGGTGATAGTTTTTCAAGGAAAATAAAATGGGATATAGGATGTTGTGTGCATTTTTTGACACCCTTTCTAATAGCTACGGGTTGATCTAAATCGAGGATACTAGGTGAAATTTCAATTGAAGAGCTTACCTCACTCCGAGGTGGCAATTTGGTCTCTTGAACATGCACAGGATTAGTCATGAGATGTATCCTTATTGAATAATTCTACAATGGCTTTGTGACAATAGGATTCATCGACTTTGGTGACTTTTTGGGAACAAAATTCGAATCAGTTTTAGTTTCAACTTCTAGAATAGGGTTAGAATTCTTTGATCAATTTGAGGGACAAGTTAAAGATAGGATTTGGAAGGGGTGCATTGAGTAAGATAGGACGACAAGGGAGTTGAATTGAGAATGGAAGGTTCTCTCGAAAAGAGATCCTTATCTTCAATAGTTGAGATCACCCCCTGAAGATAAGGTTGAGAAAAATAACTTTCGTGTTTGACAAATGTTACATTAGTCGAAACATAAATTTTACGATTAGTAGGACTGTAGCACTTGTACCCTTTATGAGTAGCTGAGTATCCTATGAAAATGCATTTGATAGCTCTAAGATCTAGCTTATCCATACCATGAGAATGAACATGAACAAAGGCAACGCACCCGAAAACTTTAGGACCTAGTTTAGCGAGCATGTTGAAATCTGGAAAATACTGAGAGAAAAACTCCATTGGACTTTTAAAATCAAGGACTCATGTTGGAATACAATTTATTAAATGAGTGGCAGTGAGAACGGCTTCCCCCCAAAAAGTTTTTTGAATATTCTTTTGAAATAAAAGAGCACTAACAACTACCAAGATATGGATTTTTTCCTTTCGGTAACCTCATTTTGTTGAGGGGTTTCTACACATGAAGGTTCATGAATTATTCCCTCTTTTTGAAAGTTCAGAGAAAGAGTTTGGTTAAAGTAATCTTTGGCATTGTCTGTTCTGATTCTTTTAATGACAACATGGAATTGGGTTTTGATCATGTTATGGAAAACAGGAAAAAGAGTGCTCACATTAGATTTTTGTTTCATCAAATAAATCCACGAAAATCGAGTGCAATCATCTATGAATGAGATACTTAGAGCATAGGAGGATTTTGTCTCACCTAATTCTACTAAGGAATAGATACGTGTAGGCTTTTCCAATGAATCAAGAAGTGACTTTAGCCTGTTAATGTCCTTTTTGTTGATTTCATTGTGCTCTCCACTGTTAGAATTTGAGACATCATTTGCGTTGTGCTCGTTGGATTGAATCATATGTGCTTGGTCTCTCTAAGGGTTTTAAGGTTGAGCTCCAGGTCCTCTATTCCAATGAGAGCTTTGTGGATTTCCATGAAGCTTCCAACACTGCTCCTTTGTATGACGAGGTTTCTTTCAGTAGGTACACCAAAGTTGTCCTTGTTTGTGGATCGCAAATCTAATCTCTCAGTTTCTGAGTTAGCCGATGTTTTGAACCTCGATTTTTCATCATTTTCTTTCCCAGCTATCATTGCCGATCCCTCAACTGATTGAAGGTCGAGCATGACTCTGCTTCCACTTTCTTCTGCATTGATGATGGAAAGTCTTGTTCAATGACGGTGTTTCATCTATTTCCAGAATTTGAATTCTCGCTTGGTCAAATTCGGCATTTAAACCAGCTATAAAATCATAAACTCGATCCTTTTCAATTAAAGCCTTTAAAGCTGCTGCATCCATTCTGCATTTCATCTCAATGCATCGGTAGTGGTCCATTTCTTGCCACAGATTTTTCAAGAGATTAGCATACTCCGTGACTGATCGGTCTCCTTGTTTAGTGGCAGAGATTTTTGTTTTAATCTCATAGATTTGAGCTGCATCCTTAACTTTTTAATAAGTCTGTTGAACAGTGTCCCATATCTCCTTTGCTGTTGACCGGATCATACATTTGTCAATGATTTCTCGCAGCATTGAATTCCAGAGCCAGGACATGACCATTGAGTCTTCTTCATCCCAAGCTTCCAATTTGGGATCTCCTTCTTTAGGTCCAGTACCAAGAAGATGACTTAATTTTCCTTTTTCCTTCAAAAAAGTCCTGACTACTTGAGATCACTTCAAGTAGTTTTTTTCCATTCAACCTGTAAGCTGCTTGAAAATTTTGCACGTCCCCAGTGGTCTGCTAAGTGGTTTCTGAAGTGGCTGCAGCAGTAGAAATGGTAGTGGCTGTAGGGGTGGTTTCTGAGATTTCTGACATGTTGTTTGGGGCAGATAGGCGTGACAAGAAGTAAGGAAGGTTCTGTGGCAATGAAAACCTGCGGCAATGAAGGCCAACTGACAGAAAGTATGGCTAAGGGAAAAAAAGAGGTAACAATAGGCTAAGAATTTTTCAGCAATGAAGGTTGTTCTGTTCTGTGTAATGCACTCTTTTTTGGACTTCAAATATAGGGTAAAAGGTGACAGTAATATCAGCAATGAAGGCTGAAAAAAAAAACTTGTTAGTTTTGAACAAATCAGGTTAAAAAAATTCAACAAAGAAGGCTAAAAGTGTAGTTATACTCTTGGCAATAAAGGCCTAAGATTTTGAACCTAGAAAAGAGCCTAAAGTTTTGGTAAAATGTGGAAATTTTAGAATTCAATATTATTTGAATGAATAATATACAGATTTATACAGCAGAGAAAAAACTATTCTAGGAAAGTTTGATATTTTCCTAATCTCTAAAAATTAGGAAACTAATCTTCCTATTTACATGAATTACTAAAATAGTAAAATACAAATCTGCTCCTATAATTACTACCTCTAAAACACTTACACCCGCTGAAATCTTGGTATTCTAGTCAATACCAGATCTTCCAACACACACTATCCAATTAATTAGCACAGTAGCAACTTTTGCTTTAGGTGGCCATTACTCCTGTCCTAACTCCCAACCAATCCTATCAACCCACAAAAACATGTTTGGGCTAACATCATGGCCCAAAGATGGCCTTCTAGCAGTCAACCGCCAATTATAGCACTTCTTTCACGACATCACCCTGAGATTTTTGGGTTTAAATCTAGCAGCATAATGGTCAATCATTACTCTTCATATGCTTTTCCTGCACCATGACATGCTTATAGAGAAGTTAATGCTTTGACTGAAAGATTGATATCTGTTATATGGTGCCTTATCACATTATCTTAAGTTTTATGCCCTTTGAATGTGTGATTTGGTGTAATTGATGTCTTTTATTATCCATACCATTGATTATCAAACTCATATATATATATTGTTCTATTGTTTTTCAGTTTAGGTTGGCTTATGTTGCTCCCGAGACTATGGTAGTAGGAGCTGGCGACTTAGTTGACCATCCTAAAAAAGTTGCTATTAATTATCTTAGAGGATATTTCTTGATTGACTTCTTTGTTGTACTACCACTTCCTCAGGTTAGTTTCTTTCACGGGCACATTGAAAATTTCATTTCTGTATTTTATCATCTAATAATATCTTCATGATTATCCTTCATACATTAGCATTGTTTTATGATTCCAATTTTTCTAGTACTATGGGGATTTAATTACCATGTGAGTGTTTAGTTTAAAACCACAAGTGTAAAAGGTAAATGCTTTCACAAATTAATATTGCACTACTATTATAACACTAACATTTCACACTGTTATTAATTCTCATTCTCACTAATAATCTCAACTAATGTAAATGTAATGTCCATGAGTTCTTTATATAGCCCAACTTCTAGGTGAATATAACTAGAGCAATCTAGACATGTAATACTCTAAGAGAGAGAGAAAGAGTTGGTAATGATTAATTAACACTCTTTCTTAACGCCAACTCTCTCATGTTCTTGGATTGTTATTTTTCTATTATCCTTTGTTTCAGTATTGTTGTTCTTAAGTTTAATGGGTCAATTGTTTTCAACTTTCAATGTTGTTTGACCACCCTTACTCGGTTTTCCAACATTTGCATTCACATGTTGCATCTCTTGTTCTCTGTTGAAAGATTGCTCCCCCCTTCCCAATCTTCTACATTTTCCTCTTCTTTTTCACTCGTAGAATATATTAGGTATAATAAAAGATTTCCTAAATCTTCATTTTCAACCACTTCTATAATGACGTCCCACACTTTCTTTGGTGTCTCCACTTGAATTTTTGGGGGTAAACTCTTTGGCACGATAGTTCTTATTAAGTCCTAAGCTTTCATGCTTTTGAACTGCAATATGCTTTTTTGTATTATATTGTGGAGATGGTATTGTCACGTTATCACATACAATTTTTTTTTTAATTCTTTTCACTAAAAATATAATATCATGTTATCGCACCATGCTTGATAGTTGTAGCCACCAATAAATTTATCCCTATTTATAAAGTTTGACATTATAACTTAACGTAGCTTACTCGCTATAAAAGAAGAAGAAGAAACTCACCAAATTCACAGTCCTATTGGATTATGTTGGAAATAATATGACTAGAGCCAATCCTTGTTTAGCACGAACTCCATATAATCCTTGACTGTTTTTCAAAGCAACGTCTTGTCTCTTTGCAGTTCACATGTGGTTTTCTTCGATTACTCGATCTTAGATTATCCCATTCTCTTGACGTGATCCTCCACGATCACTTCCTTGCTACAAAAAGTATTCTCCTGACGTTGTCCTTCTTGACCACTAGTTTGGTTGGCGTTAGATCGTCTTACTCTGATATTTAATTGCTGAGTTTAAAACTATACATATAAAATCCAAATGCTTTCACAAATTAATATTACACTACTAGTAGAATAACACTAACACTTCACACACATTATGCATACTTTACATACATTGTTATTAACTCTCATTCTCACTAATACACTCAACTCATGCAATTACAATGCCATGAGTTCTTTATAATGGTAATGTTAGTAGGTTGTGTAGTCGACTTTTAAACTTTTAGGTTTGTTAAATTCAGAATTCTTTCTTATTCATATCATTCAAGGAGACTACCTACCGTGGAATTTCTTTGTTTCTGTATTTCCGGAATATGAGTGTGAGGTGACATACACCTAATACACCACTAAGACACCTAATACACAACTCACACCACTAAGACACCTAGTGTTTAGACACCTAATACACACACTCATAAATCATCTTTAACACTCCCCCTCAAGTTGTAGCATAAATATTAATCATGCCCAACTTGTTACAAAGATAATCAACCCGAACTCCACTTAAAGCTTTCGTGAAGATATCTCCTAGTTGTTCTCCAGTCTTCATATATCCTGTAGAAATCAACCCTTGCTGAATTTTCTCGCGAACAAAATGACAATCAATCTCAATGTGTTTAGTTCGCTCATGAAACACAGAGTTAGAAGCAATATGAAGAGCAGCTTGGTTATCACACCACAATTTCGCTGGTACTGAAGTTTTAAGACCTACTTCATCCAAGAGCTGATATATCCATATTATCTCAGACGCAGATTGTGCCATAGTCCTATATTCTGACTCTGCACTCGATCGTGACACAACATTCTGCTTCTTACTTTTCCATGAGACCAAATTTCCTCCAATAAAAATACAATAGCCTGATGTGGATCTTCTATCCACTTTGGAACCTGCCCAATCTGCATCTGAAAAACATTCAATATGAGTATGTCCATGATTTGCATACAAGATGCCACGTCCAGGTGCTCCTTTTAAGTAACACAAAATTTGCTCTAACGCGGCCCAATGATGAACTGTTGGGGATGACATAAATTGGCTAACAACACTGACTGAATATGCAATATCTGGACGAGTCACGGTAAGGTAATTCAGCTTTCCAACCACCCTTCGATATCTCTCAAAATCTTTAAAGGGTTCTCCATCTCCTGTAAGGTGGATGTTTGGAGTCATTGGAGCACTACAAGGTTTTGCTCCTAATTTTCCTGTCTCAGTTAATAAGTCCAGGACATATTTTCTTTGAGATAGAAATATACCTTTTTTACTTGTGACTTCAACACCCAAGAAATACTTTAGCATCCCCAAATCTTTCGTGTGAAACTGAGTATGTAGGAAAGACTTAAGAGATGAAATTCCCGTAGTATCACTTTCAGTAATAACAATGTCATCTACATACACAACTAAAAGAATGATACCTGCTTCTGATTGTTTGTAGAACACAGAATGGTCAGACTTGCTTTTCATCATACCAAATGTTTCTATAGCTTGACTAAATTTTCCAAACCAAGCACGAGGACTCTGTTTCAAACCATACAAAGATTTGCGGAGACGACAAACGTGCCTAGACTCCCCCTGAGCAACAAAACCAGGAGGTTGCTCCATAAACACCTTCTCTTGAAGATCACCATGAAGAAAATCATTCTTGATATCTAGTTGATGCAAAGGCCAATGGTGAGTAGCTACCATAGAAATAAACAACCGAACAGATGTCAATTTAGCAACAGGAGAGAGTGTCAGAATAGTCCACTCCATAGGTTTGAGCATATCCCTTAGCAACAAGACGGGCCTTTAATCGAGCAACTGACCCATCCGGATTGACCTTAACCGTGAACACCCATTTGCATCCGATAGCCCGTTTCCCTGAAGGTAAATTAACCAATTCCCAAGTACCATTGTCATCCAACGCATTCATTTCCTCGATCATTGCATTATGCCAATCAGGATGAGATATGGCTTCATGAACAGTTTTAGGGATAGAAATAGAATCAAGAGAAGCAATAAAAGAGCAAGAGGAAGACGACAAGCAATTATACGAAACAAAAGAAGAAATAGGATAAGTACATTGACGTTTACCTTTGCGTAATGCAATAGGAAGATCATCGTTCAGGACAGGATCTGATGACGAAGGAGCAGGTGTAGGTGCAGGACATGAATTAGAAGGTCTATGTCTGGAGTAGACTTGAGTTATAGGAGGCCTAACAGGAACTGGATCAGAGACAGGCTCAGATGATGTGATAGAATAGACTAACAAATCGTCATCCTCCCCCTGACATGCAGGAGGAGGAGAAGACGAAAAATAGGGTATGTCTTCCATGAAGGTAACATCAATGGAGACAAGATATTTGTTAAGACTAGGACAATAACATCTATAACCTTTTTGGAGACGAGAATAACCAAGGAAGATACACTTCAAAGACTTGGGATCTAATTTAGTAACATGTGGATGAACATCCCGAACAAAACAACTGCTACCAAATATCCTAAGGTCAACCGAAAATAGTGACTTATTAGGAAACAAAATTTTGTAAGGAATCTCACCATGAAGAACAGATGAGGGCATGCGATTAATAAGAAAACATGCTGTTGAAATTGCATCGGTTGAAAAAAGTTTAGAAACATTCATTTGAAATAATAAGGCAAATGCAGTTTCAAGAAGATGTCTGTTCTTACGTTCGGCCACTCCATTTTGAGATGGAGTATCAACACACGAAGTTTCATGAAGCATGCCATTTTGAACCATATAAGATTGAAACAAAGCTGATGTATATTCTTTGGCATTATCACTTCGTAAAGTACGAATTGAAACATTAAATTGAGTTTTAATCTCAACACAAAATGCACAAAAATAGAAAACAATTCAGAACGGCTCTTCATTAAATATAACCAAGTTACACGAGAATAATCATCCACAAAAGTAACAAAATACTTAAATCCAGGTTTAGACAAAATAAGACAAGGACCCCAAACATCAGAATGAACTAATTCGAAAGGAACACTAGCACGTTTATTAACTCTTGGATTTGAACTAAGACGATGATGTTTTGCAAATTGACAAGACTCACAATCTAATGAAGACACCTTACTAAACTGAGGACAAAGTTTCTTCAGTAAAGGAAGAGATGGATGACCTAATCTACAATGTGCCTCGAAGGGAGAGGTTACACTAGAGCAAGCGACAGATTTTGGTATCGGTGTGTCAAGAATATAGAGGCCTCTAGACTCATGTCCTTTACCAATAGTCTTCTTCGTCATAAGATCCTGAAATAAGCAACGATCAGGAAAAAATGAGATACAACAGTTAAGATTGCGAGTAAGCTGACTTACAGATATCAAATTAAAGGATAAGCTAGGTAAATGTAAGACAGACAACAAAGGAAGCAAAGGAGTGGGAGTAATTGTGCCAGACCCAAGAACACGAGATGGTGACCCATCGGCTAAGGTAACAGTAGAGGTAGAAGTGTGTGACTGAAGAGTAGAAAAGAGACTAAAATTACCTGTCATATGATTTGTGGCACCAGAATCAATAACCCATTTGGAAGATGAAGAAATGAGACACGCATTTGATTTACCTGAATCAGCAATAGCAGTGACAGAGGGTGATGAAGACCTTAGTGATTCTTGATACTGTGAGAACTTGGTAAATTCATCTGCAGAGATAAGAACCGATTTTTCAGAAGTATCAGAAGTGGATGCAATATGAGCCGAGTGACCTTTCTGTTGTTTGTACTGAAGCTTTCGGCATTCATGTTTCGTATGTCCTGGTTTGTGACAATAGTGACATACAATACCTCCGAGTTCCTATGATCGAGTTTCAAACCCGTGCGAGCCGCCTCCTTTATTTCTGTTCATATAAGTTGACTGTCCATGCTCATAATTATTACTTCGGCTGACCAAAGCATCGTTTAATTGAGCAGGTGGAGGTGGAGTGCCTTCTGTACGAAGTACTCGACTAAACACCTCTTGTAAAGAGGAGATCTCAGAACCAGAAAGAACCTGGGCCTTAGCAGTCTCAAAAGTAGAGGGAAGACCGGCAATAAAACTCATGACCGTCATTTGTTCCCGTTGACTTTGTTGAACTTGACATCAGGGCTAAAAGGCATCAAACTATTTAGCTCCTCATAAGTCCTTTTAAATTCTATAAAATAATTTGTGAGTGACTGATCTTGTTTGTCTGCACGGTAAAATGCCTTGCATACCTCATATATGCGAGAAAGATTTCCCTTACCAGAATATAAGAAATCCAAATAATCCATCAATTCCTTAACGAATTCACAGTGATTGATCAAGTCAATTACATTGCTTTCAATAGAATTCCGAATCTACAGAAATAAGCGAGCATCGTCTCTAAGCCATGTCTGCTTTGAATCATCTTTAGGAGGATCATTAGTCAAATGAGTATCTTTTTCGATACTTCTCAAATAAATTCGAATAGTCTTGCTCCAAGCCAAATAATTCGAGCCATTGAGCTTATGGTCCGTGATTTTAGACATCACAGGCACCATATCCGTTACAACATTAGATTTCTTTTCAACCATAACTCTTACAAATGACAAGACAACGAGCAAACGAACAAACAAAATCCAATAACAGCAGCGATCAAACACGCAGCGACGAAACACGCAGCGAACAAGAACACAAAATTGGAAGAACGCAAACCTGAACAATCACAAGCGATGAGTGCCAAACTAGATGACGCAGGGGGACGGCGGAGAGCGACACAGGGGCTGCCGGAGAAGAATTGTACACGGACGCGCTGTCACGCGCCGGCGCGTGGAATTGGACAGAAAGTCGCGGTGGCGCGTGTGGCCCACTCGCGGCTCGGCTGGTGACCGGACTTTGGGGTTTGGTTGGTCGGCGGCTGTTCTTCCCCCCTGTGCCGGCGGTGAGATGCGTGGAAATTTTGACCGGAAGTCGCGGTGGCGCGTGTGGCCCACTCGCGGCTCGGCTGGTGGCCGGACGTCGGGGTTTGGCTGGCCTGCGGCTGTTCTGCCTCCCTGTGCCGGCGGTGAGAAAAAATGTGCACTCCAAAAGGGTGTTCCGAGTTGGAACTCAAAAATGCACCAAATCCTAATTTGTGTTTACCCAAAAATCTGTCCCCAATTTGAACGGAAAAAAAAATTTCTCAAATTTTGTAAACCAAATGCTCTGATACCATGTTAAATTCAGAATTCTTTCTAATTCATATCATTCAAGGAGACTACCTATTTATATACACTCTTAGGTGACATACACCTAATACACCACTAAGACACCTAATACACAACTCACACCACTAAGACACCTAATACACAACTCACACCACTAAGACACCTAGTGTTTAGACACCTAATACACACACTCATAAATCATCTTTAACAAGGTTATTCAACAAAATACAATAATAATACCAACTCATTACTAAGAGCCTAGTTTCTAGTTGAATATAACTAGAACAATCTAGACATGGAAGAACCTAGAGAGATAGAGTTGTTGATGATTAATTATCCGTGAATTTTTAGTTACCTTCTTCTTAGTGGCTTCATGTTTGAGTTAGCACGGGCTAATTTCATTATAAGTTATAATTTAAGTAGTTGGTGCCATTATTTTTTCTAAGGATTTAAATTTGTGCTTGAAATTGGGCTTTTATATCATAAGGTGAAAGTTAATAGAAACATCATGAACCCCAATTTTTTCTTTCACCAAGCAAACTCAACACACTCTAGTGTGATCATCAATAAAAGTAACAAACTATTTAGAGTGAGTATGATTCGGGAGACGATAGGGTCTCCAAATATTATTGTGAATCAGGAAGAAAGGCTTAGATGATTTATATTGAATATTAGAAAAAGAAGCACGTTCATGTTTTTCCAATTCATAACTTTCACATTGAAAATTGATGGTTTTATTTAAAAACATAGATGGAAATAAATGCTTTAAATATTGAAAATTAGGATGTCCCATTCTATAATGTCATAACATAATTCCATTATGCATAGAAACAGATAAAATGTCACATATTGTAATTTAACAATTTTCACTCACATTAGATTCGTCAAAGTATAATCCTTCACACAATTTAGCACTATCAACTGTCTTCCTCGATGATAGGTCCTGAGAAACATAATGAGATGAAAATAACTTAGTTGAACAATTTGAATTTTTTGTTAGTTAGCTAATAGATATCAAATTACAAGATAGGTTTGGGACATGAATGATAGATTTAAGTGTTATAAAATTGGAATTTGGATATTTCATTTTCCTATAATAGTTGAGAAAGATCCATTTTCCACTCTAATTTTAAGATTACCAGCACGCAACTAGTAAGGCGTGAATAAGTGGTGCGTTTTAGTCATATGATTAGACACACCAGAATTAATAATCCAACTAGAATCAATAATCTAGAAACTTTTAGACCGTGAGGTGGTAACTAGAGGATTTAATTAATTACCTTTATAGGTTAAAGAAGCTGAGGAAATATTTGTAGATGACTGACCCAAATTTTGTATATTGAAAAAAAGTTTGTAGAATTGATCCAGTTGTTCTAGATTATAAATGTTCCCTTAGAGCTTGAGCCATCCTAGGGTTGATAATCAGTTCAAACTTGATAACTTTGGGCATGAAGGAATTTCCCATCAAGTATCTTTTGTGTGGTCAGGTTTACGACAATGATTGCAAAAAATCTTTTTTCTTTGTGAGTTTGGGACATTTTCTACTTGATTTCCATTGGACCCATGTGTAAAATTAGCTGAGGGCCCATATTTTTGAGTGAAGACTCATAGTGTGATTTAAATTAGTACTAGGTTCATTCTGCATTAAAAGCCCAAACCCAGTCCCATTTACCATTTGAAAACTCATCCCATTTGTTTTCTTGAGACTCCTAGCCCCAATGACCTCATCAGACCCATCTCGGCTACTTTTGTAAAAGCACGATCCAGCCCCAAAGCCTTTGCCATTTCGATTGTTCGAGAGAGCTAGGGTAGAAGAGTCCAACTCTTACGAACTAGAGAGGCGATGGCTTCCAGTGTCGCCAGCGTTGCCGTTTAGCATCACTTTTTGGTGACTCTTTTCTCTCCTTACCTCGGTAAAGACTTTCTGGATGTTGAGTAGTGGTTTTTGCCCAAGAATCCTACCCTTCACATCATCGAGCTCACTATTAAGGCCTACAAGGAATTCAAACGCCCTTTCCTTGTTAACCTTCTTCCTGTACCTGGTAGTCTCACCGAAACATTCCTAATCTTTCTCTGAATTGAGATCGAGTTGTTTCTAGTGATAATATATCTCTGTTTAGTATCAGTAATCCTCTCTCTCTCCTTTTTTTTATTCCCCTTAAACGAGTTTTTAACTTGAATATATGTGATTAGTCTTCACCATCTAAATATGTTCCTCTAATAGCTTCACACACTTATTTTGATGCTGATAGGAATAAGTACGTTTTTTCAATTATGGATGTCATGGAATTGACAAGCCACGTAGGCACCATGGAGTTTTTTGAGCTCCACTTTTGCATTGCATTGGTTGTGGTTGAGTCGGTTTTTCTTGTTTCTCCCGTCAAGTATCCCATTTTACCTTTTCTATTGATAATTAGCTTAATGGATTGAGCCCATTGTCAATAATTTTTAGCATTTTATTTTTAAACAGTAAATTATAGTGGAGAGTTATCCAGTCCAACAGAATTTATGGTGGATATGTTTTTTGCTTCTACATTGTTAGTTTCTAAAACTGTTTCTGACTCTTGATTTAGAGTTGAATTAGTCATAGCTTGGTTTCATGAGAACCATGCTCTGATAGCATGAAGACTTTGAGAATTGTGAAATATATTTGTCTATATTGGATTGTGTTAATTACAATAGCTATGCATGTAATTTATATGAAAAACTAGGACTAGAAAAGGAAACAAATCTTCTAATTATTGATATGATAACTTTCCTAATTCTCAAGGAAAAATATTAATCAATTTACAAGCAGGAAATGATAAGTTACGCAGAATTTCTAAGTAGTTTGATTTTTTATTGTAGATAATAATATTGTTAATTCTTCCCGTAACTTTGGGATCTGGAGCAAACTATGCAAAAAATCTTTTACGAGCAGCAGTTCTTGTTCAGTATATTCCAAGGTTGTATAGGTTTCTGCCTATGCTTGCTGGTCAATCTCCTAGTGGCTTCATATTTGAGTCAGCCTGGGCCAATTTCATTATAAACCTTCTCACTTTTGTGTTGGCTGGACATGTTGTTGGTTCCTGTTGGTACCTTTTTGGGCTACAGGTATGTCACAATTATTATTTACCAAAAAACTCAAGCTGTCAAAACTTTCTATCTATTTGACTTAAATCTTTTTTAGATTTGTGTTCTCTGCATTGAATAGCAAATCTCTGAACTTGTTTCCTTATCAGAGGGTTAATCAATGTCTTCGAAATGCTTGTCATAATTCTAAACTAAACATGTGCATGGAATTCATCGATTGTGGACATGGGAACAAAATTCATGAATTTATGCAACATCCAAATTGGAGCAGCTGGACAAAAAATGTGAATGCTACTGCTTGCTTTAGCGAAAATGGATTTTCTTATGGAATATACGTTCCAGCTGTCAATCTCACCACAAGGCAAAGTATTATCACAAGATATGTGTATTCCCTCTTTTGGGGATTTCAGGTATTACTTTTATTATTAAAGTATTCGTGCTCAATCTTATATTTGGACTAATTTGGAGTTTTTTTAAATTTTTTTATAATTATTGGAATATATATATATTCCAATAATTATTGGAATATATATCGAATATATAGTTTTCTCATTAGTTTCGGAGAATATTATAATTAATATATTTTACTTACTAGTTTAAGAGTCTTATTAAAAATCATATTTTTCAATATCGTATTGATGTACTCTTCAATTACTATTATAATGCACAATTAGACAATGTATATGACAACTCTTGACAAGCTACACTAAGCACACACATATCATGGTTTGTAAAACTGAAGTAAATATTCTACCATCTCTATGAACAAAAAGGCAACAGTAGGAGAATATCCAATAATCAATATAGTTGCCACGGAATAAGGTGAAAACTTCTTAAACAGCACATTGTTTATATTGCCAAAAACACCCAACAAACTATAGTACATGAATAGATCTCTGCCTAAGTCATATTTCTTAATATACATGACGATCATAAATCTCATGTCATGAGAAAAGAGTTCTTTTAGGTTGTGAAAAATAGAGTAGAACCCACCTAGAATCCCAGAGAATCCTTTCTTCTTTTTGCACATAGAGTAAAGAGTAATCATATTTTGTTTTCTTAAGCAAAATCATATCCTATCTTTCTTTATTTTTTTAAAAAAATAGATCTGGAATAAATAAATAAATAATAACAATTGAAAAACCCAGAAAACACAACAGTCAGCCACCACCCACAATGACCACCGGTGACCGTAGCCAGCATATACCCAGGCCACCGCAGTAGTCACCACACCGAAAAACGACCCCATCACAACACCCCCATCTTCCAGGCCATTGCTAGTCTCGCCACCACCAGGGCATCTTCCGGCATCATATTGTTGATGGCCCTATGGAGCATTTTCCATCCATTCGCGGCTGGAACCTGCCGAAACAGTAACTATGAATTTTTTCCATATGGTTCAGTTCCAGTTCAATTCTGTTCGGTTCTGTTCAACAGTTGTTAAAGAATCCAATTCATACCACTCTGACTCCAGTTTTGTTTAGTTAAATCCGGTTCTACATACTATTTTTCCAATGTAATTTGGTAAAGTGTTTTTACTCCTTTTTAAGTATGATTTGACATCAATCATCCTTATATTTTTCTTATTGTGATTGGTATCAACATTCATATTCTTATTATGATAATTATCACAGCTATCATAATAGCTATGCAATTAATAGTGCAAATCAGTATAATCAATATGGTGAGCAAACTTATTATGAAGGAAATAGTACATATCATTATTATCAATATGGTGATACTTCGGAGCATACTTATAATGATGAATAGTTTTTACCTGTGGATTTTCAACTACCTGATATTGAGATGCAAGAAGTTTGTGCTTTGACAAGTTTGAAAAGACCAAGGCAGAAATTAATAGTATTTTGATAAAACACTAGCCAAAATAAAGTAAGCAAAGGAAAAAGTTCTGGTCCAACTGCAAGATAATTATTCTCAATTGCAAGCAAAATAAGTCCCAGCCTACGAAAAGTGAAGACAATTGCTTAACACAGACTACCGTGGACACATTTTTAAGTTTTACACAGCCACTAAAACCTTTAAGATGTACAAAGCTTGCTTTAGTCCACATTTATACCTATGATGGTTGTCCTGATTTTATAGAATTAGTAAGTACTAAAAGTGTTTTTCTCTTACATTACCAATGGTTCTCGATACCTCTTGGCTCTTCTTAAACTACTTCGACATTGGTAAAATTTTACCTAATTATCGGTTACTTATTCATCAGGATTGAAAGAAAATACTGCTGTCACTTCTTAAATTCCGATTATTGCTCTATAGTTTTAGCTCATCAAGATTCAAGTTTTCTTCACCCAAGGAGAATGATGCAAAATAGAGAATATATATTAGTTAAATTAAGGATTTATATATAATATTTTGAATTTATTGTTTATCATTTAAGATTATTATTAGTTATTTTACATTTATCTAGTTTGTTATTTTAATCTTTTAAATAAAACCTAGTATGGCACTTATTTCAAAGACTTGAATATGAATGGAATATCTATTTCTCCCTCATTACTTCTGTTTTGTCTTTTTCTTAATTTCTATTCTTCAATTTCCTAACTCTAATTTGTCTAAAATTTCCCCCTTTCCCCCTTTCCCCCTTTCGTCTATTTATCTATCTATTCTACATCATTTCCTCTAATAGACTAAACCAAAAACAATACTGAACATGAAATGGCAGAGATGAAAAATACTAGAACCCACCAATCGACTTCCTAACAGAATCATTGTAGACCAAACAGATTAAACAATTCAAATATGTACAGAGGAATTTTTTTTATATAATATAAGGCAAGTGCACATATAGATGATGTATCTTGATATTTTTCATGACAATACTACTTGTGCTTTAGTGAAAATGTTTACTTAGATATAAATAAGTTAAACTTGAATGAAAAGGTTCTCCATGTCATCTATAAACCTGTTTCATGTAAAACTTTTTTTTGTACAAGGCTCATATTAGGCATGAGTAAAGAAAGAGACCCAAACTTTAACATTAATGAGAAAATGCACAGGTGTATGTAATAAGTTTTTCTTATAGTTACTCGTGTAAATTGGTAGAATGTTAGAGAACTCACTAAGAAGGATAATCTGAATCAATCTAGGAGAGTCGCGTTGAACCAAAATAATTACTTTGAGTGAGAAAATGACTTAAGCAAATAAACTTTGAGAAGCCCAAATGTTTCAATTGCAGATGGAGAGGTTGAGCTAAGATCTTGAACAAGACCCAATACATAACTGGTTCAGATGGCCAAGAAAAACCATAATAGAGAACAATAAATAGTCTCGTGTCTTTAGGCTAAGCCAGATAATAGATATCTTATCAAAGATAAATCCACATGATATTAATGCGATATGTGATGTAAATCTACGGGGATGTTTGAGAACCAATGTGGGTGATTTTTGAGAATCAATGTAGGTGATCAGACATCAAAGATTGAACTAAACACATTGCATTGTATGTGTAAAGGAATGACTAAATGGAATTTCGGCATCATGACTGGGCTATATATATGGAGGGATTGGTCCTTGTATGTATAGAGCGATTTCCCATTGATTGGGCTCCGATTTCCCCTTTTTACGTAGTTTCTGATTCCAATTTTAAAGGTTCGATCTATTTAGTCACAGATACAAAAGAATATTTTTTGTGAAATAATAAATAACAAATATAATTAATGTTAAAAAAAGTATTACAAAAGTAAATATTTCATGATATCATTATCAAAAATCATATCATTGTAATTACATTTATATCATTGTATGACACTTGAGATAGAGTATGACACTTCAGATAGAGTATATGTGATGGTTATATATATTTTTTAATTTCTATTTCCTAACCTCGAAGGGATTTTTGAATATTTTTTTTTTTAATTTCACACTGGAATTTCAAAATTATTTCATTCATTCATATATTTTTTCTTTAATGTTTTTAATTAAAATTTATTCTTTGAGATAATAAATAATAGGCGTAATGATTTAGTTAGGAATTAAAAATTAAAATTCTAAAAGAATTTAGCTAGGATTATTTAATCTCCCTTTCATAACTTTTTTTTTTAAAGTTTTTAATTAAAAATAAGTATTTGGGATGATAAACTATAGATATAATGACTTAATTAAAAATTATAACTATAATTTCAAAAGACCTTGCTTGAGATTATTTAATCACTCTTTCATAATTTTCTTTGTATAAAATTAAAAAATTTATATATTGCATATAATTATTTTGATCCTACTTCTACAAAAATTTAAAGTTTTTAATTAAAATTAATTTTTTTAGTATTTTAACAAAATAATGACTTTTAAAATAATGACTTTAGGAGTTAAAAGCTAAAATTACAAGAGACTTCATTTAGGATCATTTAATTATCATTTCATAATTTTCTTTTTTATAAAATTAAAAAAGTTATAGATTGCATATAATTATTTTGGTCATATATCTTTAATTTTTTAATGTTTTTGATTAAAATTAATCTTTTTTGGAATAATAAATAGCAAACATAAGGATTAGTTAGAAATTAAAAATTAGAATTCTAAACAACTTTAGTTATAAGATTATTTAATCACTCTTTCTTAATTTTATTGTTTATAAAATTAAAAAAAGTTATAGATTGCATATAATTATTTTGGTCATACATCTTTAAAATTTTAATGTTTTTAATTAAAATTAATTCTTTTTAGAATAATAAATAAAAAATATAATGACTTAATTATGAATTAAAAACTAGAATTTCAAGGCATAGATTAGGATTATTTAATCACCTTTTTTTTAATTTTCTTATTTATGAAATTAAAAAAGTTATAGATTACATATAATTATATTTGTTATATTTTTTTTAAATTTTAATGTTTTAGTTAAAATTAATTCTTTGTAGAATAATAAATAATATCATTAAAAATTGGAATTCCAAAAGATTTCATTTCTGATTATTTAATTACGATTTCATGAATTTCTTTTATATTAAAAATTAAAATAGTTATATATTGTAGATAAATAACAAACAATCACTTAGCTAAAAATGAAAAAATAGAATTCTAAAAATCTTAAATTTTTTATTATTTAATTAAACATTTTTAATTTTCTTTATAAAATTAAAATAGTTAAAGATTGCATATAATTATTTTAATGCATCTTTGCTTCCAACCGAATGCCATTAATTATTATATATTTAGCTTACTAGATAATATGACCATGATTTTTTTTTTATTTTCTCAAATTTAATGTGAGATTATTTGAATTTTTTTATATAAGATAATATTTGGTGTGATTTAAATCTGTGCCTTGAAACGAGGAAGGTATTTTATTTGATATTATGAGAGTACAAAAATGTATTAAAAAGAATCATAAGTATGTTTGAGCCTAACTTTTTTATTATATTTTTTTTTCATTCGCCTTAACATATATAACTTTTAATGCTATAAAAAGCAATAAAGTTATCAAATTAATTACGGTTAATTTTCACTTGTTTTACAATGTTCTTGATAATTCTTATAATGATTTATTCTACAAAATTTTATACTTGTAGAACTTATGAGTACTTTTTAATTTTCTTCATATATATGTTACATATTTTCTATACCTATTCGTGGATTCGCTACTTTAGTATTACCACAATTTTACTTTTAGTACCTTTTTTACTCATATTTTTGTGGTGTTATCTTAGTTATATCTCATTTAAAAAAAGATACCAATTTGATGCAATTTATCATTTAATTGGAATTTTTTTACATGTATAGTAATATATAAGCGATATTCAGAGGGTATTTTGAGATGCCAATAAATTAATTATTCAAAAGTATCCTCTGAATATTGTATTCTATTATTGTACATGTGAAAAATTCTCAATTAAATGATAACTTATACCAAATTAATACATTTTTTTAAATGTGTGTACTATTAAGGTATCACTTCAAAATTTGGGTAAAAAAGGGTACCAAAAATAAAATCATGATATTACTAAAGTAATTAACCCTTCCTGAAGTATTGATCAAGAAAATTATTTTATTTTCTTATTGTGTTTGACTTTTTACGATGTTAATTTTAAGTCGTACAAAAACATGAAACTTAAATATTGAGATGGAATATTAAATTATCATTATTAAAAATAAACTGCATATTTTGTATTTATAAAATTAATAATTATTTTCACAATTTATTTAAAATTTTATAATAAAAATAATTCTCGATTTAATTCACAAAGTGTAAGCTTTCATGTGCAAGGCACATAGTACCAATGTTTTATTTACATATATACTGTTACATTGAAGACCATTGTATTCTATCATGCATCTACAATTTTTGTTATATTCTTTCTGACAAAATATCTCTGCAACATTGTATTTAGCAAATCAGTACTCTAGCAGGAAACCAAATTCCAAGCTATTTTGTTTGGGAAGTTCTTTTTACAATGGCCATTATTGGACTAGGCCTCTTGCTCTTCGCTCTTCTTATAGGAAACATGCAGAACTTTCTCCAAGGACTTGAAAAAAGGTAACTATATTACTATGATGGATTTTTTTCTTCGATGTTCATTCAGGGAAAAGTTACCTGATCTTGCATATAATATTTCACTAACTAGTTCTGTGTTGGTTAAGGTCTTAAATGAAGAAGTTTTTCTCTTAGTTTCCCTTTACAAGTTTATATTTGAAGAATGTCCAGAATATTTACTTTCCTAATAATTTATGCAAGATATTAGAAGAGCAAGTAATTGACTACAAGTAAGAAAGTAAACAAGAAAACAATAAATAAGTAAATCCTGGTACATTAAATGCCATTTGAATTTTAATTTGTAAGTAGGTAGGGGTGAATTTTCCCACTTGAGTTTTCCATTGGAAAACATAGCAATGCGTTTGATCTTTTACTTTATTTTTTTCCTTCTCTCCAGGAGACTAGAAATGTCTCTAAGACGCCGTGATGTTGAGCAGTGGATGAGCCATCGCCGCTTGCCAAAAGAACTTAGAAGGTATAAATATTGATTTTTCATCTTGTTTATGTTGATTTATTCGTGTAAGATATGGGGAAAAACATCGAAAATAACCTAAAATATGTCCCAATTTTGGTGAAATTTAAGGTGTTTTGAGTTAAGCGAATTTCACCATATAGAGTTAGGTTCTTAGTATTTTCACATGCATATGTGAAGTGGGAAAAATAACACAAGTTATATGGATGTATAGAATTTTCACATATCTGTGTGGAAATTTCACGCAGACTTATAAAGTTACAAGTGTATAATTTCCATATTGTATGCGCTAGATGTGTGGAAGTAAAGGTTTCGGAAAAATTGTGAATATGAAAATGAATAATAATTGAAACATATTGTGAAATAAGGCTAACTCGAACTAGATTAAAATTTGTATAACTCAATTTGTGAGCTTCCCAATATGCAAATACAAATTAAAAGAGATTCTATGTTAGAGTTAGTTTTTTTTTCTTTTCATATTATATTTAGTTTATGGTTGTTAAAAAAAAAGGCCTCGAGGAATCATCCAATCGCAGTTGGTATGTACTAGATTTGAAGAAAGATAACATAAAACTGCAGTAATACATCTCATTCACGGAACTAGATTTCTATAAATCCAGGAGTCTTCTCATTCAAAACTTAAAGGATTTCTATTACTATATAAGCCTATTTATCACCAAGAAGATATTTACTCCTCCAGTTTAAGGATGGTTTTATGTAAGACCTATAAAAACGTCATAAGAAAATATTTTTGTGGAAATAATTTATGGTCTATTCTCCCTTTATGTTTTAGTGATGACAAAGTTACATTTTTAGTTGTTTGCAAGAATTGTTTGGCGGATAGAGGAAAACAACCATGGAAATGCTAGAATTTGGCAATTGGCATTAGATTTGGTTTATGGAATAGAGGAGCAAAATGATTTTTGAGAGAATGAGAGCAACATTGAAACTTGTCAACATTGAACCTGTTCTATAATTAGTTTGTTCTTCCACAATTTTGTAGGCATTGATTTGGATTTTTTTCTGTCTGGATCTTCAGTTTTCTTTGGTGTCCTCTTTGTTAATATACGTTTAAGTAGGAAAGAAATTGAAAATGAGGATATAACCTTAATTCCTAGTGCATGAAACATTTATGTATTTCAATCAAGATATTTTTTTTGTTAAAGAAGAAGAAAAAAATCATGAGATTTTGGCTTTATGTAGGCAAGTACGACAAGCTGAAAGGTACAATTGGGCAGCTACCAGAGGGGTAAATGAAGAAATGCTTTTGGAGAATTTGCCTGAAGACCTACAAAGAGATATAAGACGCCACCTCTTTAAATTTATCAAGAAAGTAAGCATCAGAATATTAGAGTTATCATAATACCATTAGTTTCTACTTTCTTGCCCGAATGTTCATTTTGGTTCAATGCTCCATTATCATAGTAGACATTCGACATTTTTTTCATGTGGACAAATAATAGGACCTTTCAAACATAAGCATTAAAGGAACATAAAAAATTGGAGCTATTATGTTGCTTTGCTGACAAAATGGTGTAAAATAATATAAATGTTATCACTGACTAAATAAGTTTATAACTTTTATCATGCACCTATGTTCTTCTTACTCGGATTTGAAATTGTTTGGATATTCAATTTCAACAAGTTTGATTCAATACATATGCCCCTTGGAGGTTGAATAACCTTATCATATAATATTGACTTCTTCAGTGTGTTCTGTAGGTCCGTATATTTTCTCTAATGGATGATCCTATTTTAGATGCAATTTGTGAAAGATTAAGGCAAAAGACATATATCAAAGGAAGCAAAATATTTTGTACTGGTGGTTTAATGGATAAAATGGTTTTTGTTGTGCGTGGAAAATTGGAGAGCACTGGGGTAGATGGGATTAAAGTTCCTTTAAAAGAAGGGGATGCTTGCGGGGAGGAACTCCTGACATGGTATCTTGAGCACTCTTCAATATATAAAAGTATTGTTTTGATCTTTAATGTCCATATTTTACATGCCATGTTTGAACATTGTTAAATATGAACTTATCATCATGGGGTCTCAACAGATGGGAAAAGAATAAGGATTCCTGGTCTTGGATTGCTAAGCAGCAGGACTGTGAGGTGCCTGACAAATGTAGAAGCATTCTCACTGCGAGCTGTTGACCTTGAAGAAGTTACCAGTCTATTTTCTAGATTTTTGCGCAATCCACGTGTCCAAGGGGCCATAAGGTTCTTACCATATATCCTTTTAATTTTTTGTGTTATTGACTTATCCACCCTTTTTTTTTTACACAAATACTAGTTTTTCCTCATATCTAACTTTAGACTCATTGTTAAAGTGAAAGTTTTACGGACTTAAATAACCTGGAGGTGAGAATATTTTTCTTTCTCAATTCACGCCCAAATTAAAAATTAAATCACAAGAAATGGTCAGACAAGTAAAAATGTGCAAAAGTATAAATTTTCATAGAAGGTTTTACGTAAAAACAACCTCGATTAATACAACATAAGAGAAAAATCATGGATTCATAAACCACCTAACCTATCTACTATGAAAAACATAATGTTAAAGTACAAAGAGGTTTTATACTACCCTTATAGTAATAATTTCCCTGCGTAGTCTCCTTAAGAGCCATTGTTCCTTTGCTTGTAGTAGCCTCTAAGTTGTGAGATTGAATTGAACTAACATTCTGACCTACTCGAGTTACACAAAGTATTGATCTCATTCAAACATTTTCGTGCAAAAAAGGTTAGCATTAAAAATACGTGCAAGGTTGTGTATTAGGGAGAATTCAAAATTGAATATCCCTAATCTAAAAGCTTCATATAACAAACAAATAAATCAAAGCAATTAGGAAACCCTAGAACTAATTTTGAACACAAGATCAATCAATTATAGGTACAATTAGAATAATGACATATGTTAGGATTTCGTACTCATTGAACTCACCAACTGAAACGCTCAAATAACGTTTCAATGCAATATTCAACCAAAAAGGCTATAAATATAAAAAAGGCAAAGTAGAAATCAAGAATAAAAGGATTTAAGTGGTTCAGCACTTACACTACATGGCCTAGCCCATTGGAAAGAGAAAATGATTCATCCATTATGTGAAAAATAAATTACAGAGCATCAATAACAGATTACATGAAACCTAGCACAACCAGAGGATTGAACACCCTAACACACATTCTTCTTGATGAAGAGACACAAGAATACAAAGAAAACCGAGAGAAACCACACACGATGCAAGAAAGAAGAAGAGAAAAATGAGAGAGTTCACATCTGAAAAACCCTGAAAGGTGTATATAGACATAACATGTAAAATGACCAAAATTCCATTTGAGTCTTTTGCCCATAAACACGATCAACCCATAGACTTGCACATTGTTGGGCCAATGGATCCAATTAAGCCCAATTCTAGCATCCAAAACCTAATTGCCAAATACATGAAATAATACAATAAGTCACATATTAACGTACTTAACATATACATAATACAAATTATAACTCATTTAGTCATAAATATAATATCTCTATAATGTTCCCAATTCTATTTAGTGTCACAAATTAACAATACCTTGACACTAATGCAAACAATGGATATAGCTCTTAACCATTTTCCTTCCTAATGTCTAAATGCATGGCATTCTGACCAAATCCAAATAGTGCTTGAAATTGGCCACTGGTATTGGTTTTTTGAGCATATTTGAAGGGTTATCCTCTATGAAGATTTTGTCAATGTTAACCAAACCTTGTGAAACAATGTCTCCAATGAAATGCATTTTTACATCTACATGCTTAGACTTAGAATGAAATATGGGTTGCTTAGATAAATGAACAGTATATTGGTTATCATAGAAAACAATATCAATAATAGCAGAGGATACTATTCCAAGCTGCTTGGTGATGCCTTTTAGCATTAAGCATTCCTTTACAGCTTCAATACATGCTATAAACTCAACTTCAATGGTTAACAGTGCCACAATAGATTGTAAGTGAGCTTTCCATGAAACAACATTCCCAAATATAGTAAAAATGTATCTAGACTCTATCTACTGCAAAGTTAGTGTTAGAGTAACCTTGTAGAGTAGAGGCATTAGAAGGATTACATTGAAATAACAAACCAATATTTATAGTGTCTTTAATATACCTCAGGCACATATACCTACTAATTACACTCATAAATTTTGCTATATTTGGTCTAGTATCGACCATAGCATACATTAAAGATCCTATAGTATTAGAGTATGGAACTCTACTCATATAATCTCTATCACGATTAGTTTCAGAGCTATCTTTACTTGACAATTTAAAATGAGAATCAAAAGAAATACCAACTAATTTAGCATCATGCATGGAAAACCTTTATAAAACCTTTTCAAGATAAGATTGTTGAGTTAAAAATAGTTTACCATTAGTTCTGGTAATATACATTCCAAGAACCCTTTTAGTAGGACACAAGTCCTTCATATCAAATTCGTTGTTTAACTTACAGTTTTACTCTTACAAGAAATGAGTATATCATCAAAATATAGCAACAAATAAATAGGATTTGAAATATTATTCAATTTGAAAAAAACACAGTTATCATAGCTGCATTTTACAAATCCAATTTTAATTATAAAATTGTCAAATTTCATATACTATTGCCCAGGAGATTGTTTGATATAGAGATTTCTTCAATAAATAAACAAGGTTTTTATTTCCAGGTTTTACAAATCCTTTAGGTTTCATCTAAACTTTCTCATCAAGTCACAATGTAAGAAAGCAGTTTTAACATCCATTTTTTCAAGTAAGAGATCAAATTGATCAACTAATGCAAACAAAATCCTTATTGAAGTATACTTAACAACATGAGAGAAAATTTCATTAAAGTCAAGTCCCATTTTGTTTTAGCAAACACTTGTGTTACTAACTTAGCCTTAGGTTTTTCAACACCTTTAATACCACCATTTCTTTTAAATAACTATATAGAACCTAACACTTTAAGTTCTTTAGGCTTTTTAATCAGAATCCAAGTCCTATTTTTACTAAGTGAGTTTAATTCATCATGCATAACATCTACTCAATTATTTGTATCAAGTGAATTAATAGCATCAAAATAAGAAAGTTAAAAACAACAGATAAAGCATAAGAAATTAAATCATCTAGTCCAATTCTAGAGGAAGGAGTAAAAGAAGTAATGGTAGATGCAAAGTAATCAGAGTACCTTTATCGATGCCTCGATAGTCCTACTAGTTCTATCCTTGGCCAATTGGTAATCATGTAGTTCAGGGAAACTATCATGAGGATTGTTAGTATCCTCGATAGATCCATCGTGATCACTAGTACTAATCTCATCATTGTTAATATCTATTTGTTGAGATGCTGCAGGTGCCTCTACCTCACTTCCAGTATCATTGACATGTGTAGAATTTTTGAGATTTATTTTCAGAAATTAGTATATATTTTCTTTATGATTTGTTGAGTTGTACATGTCAAAAATAAGGGAATTAGATAGTTGACTAACTAGGATTTAGTTTACTTTTCTATATTGACTAATTGTTGGAATATCAATTGTATCCCTAGATTAACGGTCTGTTTATTTTTTTTTTTAACTTCGAGTCCTACTTATACTATTGTACATACATTTGAAAGAAGTACAGAAAAATAAAATCAATATTCAATTTTGTTCTTGTAAAACTCAGAATTCACTCTTGTTATTTTCATTCAAAGACACTACATATTTATATACAAAGTCAGGGACACTCTTAGGTGACATACACTTAATACACAACTCACATCTCTAACACCCCTCAAGTTGGAGCATAGACATTAATCATGCCCAACTTGTTACAAAGATAATTAACCCGAACCTCACTTAAAGTTTTCGTGAAGATATCTCCTAGTTGTTCGCTCATGAAACACGGAATTAGAAGCAATATGAAGAGCAGTTTGGTTATCACACCACAATTTCGTTGGTACTGAAGTTTTAAGACCTACTTCATCCAAGAGCTGATATATCCATATTATCTCAGACGCAGATTGTGCCATAGTCTTATATTTTGACTCTGCACTCGATCGTGACACAACATTCTGCTTCTTGCTTTTCCATGAGACCAAATTTCCTCCAATGAAAATACAATAGCTTGATGTTGATCTTCTATCCACTTTGGAACCTGCCCAATCTGCATCTGAAAAACATTCAATATGAGTGTGTCCATGATTTGCATACAAGATACCACGTCCAGGTTCTCCTTTCAAGTAACACAAAATTTGCTCTAACGATACCAATGATGAACTGTTGGGGATGACATAAATTGGCTAACAACACTGACCGAATATGCAATATCTGGATGAGTCACGTTAAGATAATTCTAGTATTACTGGTGCTCGATGGTTCTTACTGTTAGTTGATGATCATACTCGACATTTCTTATGAAAGACAAATCTGAAACCAAGCACATATTTCCACTTTTTCATGCCATGATCCAAACTCAGTTCAATGTCAATATTCAAATCCTAAAAATTGATAATGCTAGGGATTTCTTTAATTCCGATCTTAGTGGATATCTCAAATCACATGGTATTGTACAACAAAGCTCCTGCGTTGACACACCACAACAAAACGGTGTAGTCGAACGCAAAAACCGTCATATACTTGAGGTTGCCCAAACTTTACTTTTTCAAATTAATATTCTACCTCACAACTTGTGTCACCAATTCCTTTCAAGGTTTTTGGTTGCACTGTTTTTGTCCATATTCATTCACAATATCGTGGCAAACTTGATGCCCGTGCCATTAAATGCATCTTCGTTGGTTACTCATCCAATCAAAAAGGCTACAAATGTTTCTCTCCCATCACTCGTAAGTTTTACCATTCCATGGATGTTACTTTCTTCGAAGAAACTCCATTCTATTCTAATTCTGCAATTCAGGGGGAGAATCACACTAATGAATTGCAGAATTGGAATTGGTCATCACTCATTGAACCAAATTTATCATCTCATTTACCCTCCACAACCTTGTCCTCTTCCAACCTGATACCCATTCCAGATTCTCCTTCAAAAACCAAACCTGATCAATCTCCCATTGTCTATCCTAGACATTTTCTCCTTCCTAATGATGCCATAAAAGTTTATAGAAGAAAGAGAAATCCTGACTTGCCCATACGAAATCAACAAAGCCAAGAAACTCTCCTGAGCCAGACTGAATCTAAAAGATTACAAGATGAAGCAGAATCTAGTCCAAAACTTGGTTCTGACCCTGAGTTAGATCTTCCTATTGCATAAAGAAAAGGCGTTCGATCATGCACTCAACATCCTCTTCAAAGTTACATTTCTTACGCAAATATGTCCCAATAATTTCAGGCATTTGTGACATCCCTAGACAACATCAAGATTCCTAATTCTGTCAATGAGGCTCTAAAAGTTCCTGAATGACACAAGGCAACCTTAGAAGAATATACTGCACTTGAAAAGAATGGTACATGGATGTTAATAGAGCTACCACTTGGAAAAAAGACAGTAGGCTGTAAATGGATATTCTCTGTAAAATAGAAGGCAAATGGAAATATTGATAGATATAAAATTCAACTAGTGGCTAAAGGGTTCACCCAATCATATGGAATTGATTATCAAGAGACTTTTGCTCATGTAACAAAACTTAACACAGTTCGTGTCTTGCTATCTATTGCAGTTAATGAGGATTGGTCACTGCTTCAACTCGATGTCAAGAACGCATTCTTAAATGGAGATTTAATCGAAAAAGTTTACATGGATATGTCTCCTGGCTTTGAGACTAAAGATACACAAGGGAAGGTATGCAAGTTGAGAAAGGCACTATATGGACTTAAACAGTCACCTAGAGCATGGTTCAAAAAATTCACCAAGGTCCTCAAACAGGATGGATACTCTCAGACACATGCATACCACATTTTATTTGTCAAACACTTCGTAGATGGGAGAATCACAACTTTGATTGTATATGTTGATGATATAGTTCTTACAGGAAATCATGTAGGAGAAATGAAGAGACTTAAGATGCTATTATCCAAGGAATTCGAGATTCAAGACTTGGGATATTTGAAATATTTCTTAGGGATAGAGGTGACACGTAGTACTAAAGGAATCTCAGTTTCTCAACGCAAATATGTTCTAGATCTCTTGCGTGAGACTGACATGAGTGGGTGTAAGCCTGTTAAAACACCCATTGACCCTAACACCAAACTAATACCTCGAACTGATGAATTGGCAACTGACAAGGGGCAATATCAACGTTTGGTAGGTAAGTTTATTTATTTGACCTATACACGTCCAGATATAAGTTTTTCAGTCAGTGTTAGTCAGTTTCTTGGCAACCCATCAGTAGATCACTTGGAGGCAGTAAACCGTATTCTAAGATACTTGAAGAAGGATCCTGAAAAGGTGCTTATGTTTAAAAAAACAATTAATAGGAGATTGAAAATTTATACTGATGTTGATTAGGTTGGATCTCCTAGTGACCGAAAATCCACATCTGGATATTGCTCATTTATTTGGGAAAATTTGGTGACATGTTGTAGGAAAAAGCAAGCAGTGGTAGCACATAGCAGTGTCGAGGCTGAGTTTTGTGCATTGGCTTTGGGCATCTGTGAAGGAATTTGGCTAAAATAACTACTATACGAACTTAAGGTTGAACATTCAGAATCTATTAGAATCATGTGTGATAACCAGTCAGCAATTGCAATTGCCAAAAATCCAGTCCACCATGATCGAACTAAACATGTGGAAATTTATAGATACTTTATCATTGAGAAATTGAAGGCAAGATGATATTCCTCAACTATGTTCCATCTAGGCAACAAGTAGCAGATATCTTAACCAAAGCATTGTTTCGACCTAATTTCACAGAGTTAAATGTAGCACTTGGTTTGGAAAACATATATCGCCTAGCTTGAGGGGGTGTAGGAAATCAACCTAGGAATATGGTCAATTTCCTGATTTTCAGGGTGAAACTAACCCCTGATTTTCAGGGTGGAACCAACCCCTATTTTCAGGATGTTAGTTTCCTGATTTTTAGGGTGATTTGTAGATGTATATTAATGACTTCCAGTAGTATATTAGGCATAACAAATGCATATATAAAGGGATATAATATTAAGAAATAAATGAAGTAATTTTTCTGTAAAATAAAAACAGCTTCAGGAGTAACCACCTCATCTCTTCTAGTCAAACTCAAAACAAATTAAGAAGTAGATTTTGGCATCTAACTTTTTTGAACTGGTTGAAATCCCTTCGTTAAGAGTTATCCAAGTAAGTGAAGCACCCCAACCTCAAATATAAGGGCAAAATCAAGGAACCATATGAAAGAGTGACATTCTTATTGTTTTCTCTAGACTTCACTGTAGTCCTATTACATATAACTTTAGTAGTGATCGCACAAAGTTGGAAGGGCTAAAATGTTTCATGCTATATTGGTTATATTTTTTGAGGTGTAACACTCGACTCATTACATTACCATCTCGTCAACAAAACTCTGATTCCATACAACACTAAGGGTTTAGCATGGGCTCAATACCTAAATATTGATTAATTACTTCACCAATAAGTTCAATTAATCTACCCCTAGCATTAACCTTATTTTGCATAGGATATCTCTAAATACGAAGGGAATTTTAGAATAAAATTTCGTGAATAAGTATTTCAAATCATATTTGATCTAAATTAATCAATCATTACCAATCCAATACCTCAATTTTAGCAACTACACAAATATCTAGAAATCATCTAATATAACATTTCGTTCAATTGAACCAGTATGTTCAGAAAAGAAATTATAACATTGAGCTTTTTCATGTTGGAATAATCGATCATTGTGTTTCGAACACAATGGGAGTGCAATCTGAGGACTTGGAGTGCCTTGGTGCCATCGTTAAAAGAGTTGTAACCAATGGTTAGGTGAAGAAAAATTGTAAATATGTCCAAATTTGGGGAAAAGGTGAAATTCATATTAACTTGATTTTTGGTGATTTTGATGAAATTGGAGTGATCTAAGATGATCAAGAGGTTGAATATAGGTATTTGGAGGAGGATATCTGAAGAAAAACATAGGATTTGGGTTTTTTTTGGGTGAGAGAAATGAGAAAGGCGTCTCAAATTAAGGGAAATTTTGTTGAGTTTTTCGTGGATTGGTAAACGAAAATGAATTTATGGAGTGAATCCAATGAATATGACACTTGAAACATTGAATATAGACGAGAAAAATAGCTTTTGGTGTAGAGGTGTGTTTGAGAGTTTTTAGTATGTGAGGTAAGGGTGAGCAGTGGATCGAAATTGCTTATTTTTAGCCAATTCAAATCTGATTCGATCCGAACGGATTTTCAATCCAAATTCGATCCGATGATATAATCAATCTAAGTCTGAACATATCTGATTTTTTCGGATTAGATAATGTCAGATTGATATTAAAATTTATTTATGAATTATTGTCATATATAAAACAATACATAAACAAATTTAAATTTTAAATTGATATTTTTGTAACAAATATTATTATTTATAATCACAACTAAAAAATCAAAAAAATAAGAAATATGTTTGTACAATTGTAAATTTTTTGAGAATATCTTTAATTAGGTTGTATTAGTGTTGTACAAGCTGTGAATTAGTTGTAGAACAGGTTATAATTTAGTTGTTGATACCAGTTGTATTATTCCTAGATTAGTGGCCTATTTGTCTAACTTCTAGTCCTATTTATATTGTTGTATATACATTTGAAAAATCAGAGAAATAAACAAGAATTCAGTTTCTTCCAACCATCTTTTAATAATTTTGTTCATGGTATCAAAGTATTTCTGAAATCAAATCTTTTTTTTCACCAGCTTTGTCCAAGGAAGACTCTGAAATCCAATTAATTCTCCTACCTCTCGTCTCAAACTGAACCTATTTCAGGCACTGCTCTCCAGCATCAATCCAGGTGGTACCTAGTTGTTCTCTCTGTTTTTAGCCGAAGTCGTCGTTAGTCTAAGATACGACCGACTATTATGCATCTGAGTTCATCTATACTCAGACTACCTCCATCTTCCAGCTTTTTAGCCGAAGTCATCTTTCGTCTCTGCTTAGACCAGTCTTCAGTTTCACGAGATCTCAATCATTAAGTCTCGTGCAACTTCAACCACATCAGTTCTACCTGGTTCATCACGATCGCGAGCCATTTCCCATTTTGTAGGAACCTAGTCGTCGTCGTCTTCCACTTCGACGATTCCTGTTTACTCAGTCCCCGTTATCCTCCACTTTGACGCTTCCTGTTCCATTTCGTCGTCGCCCTTCAGTCGTCCAACACTCAATCTTTGGAGTCAGCTTGGCGTCGACCAGTTGTCCAGCATCCTAGTTATAATAGGCCCACTAATAGGCCTAGTAACTAACCAGACCAGTTGTCTAGCAGCCCAATCAGTCAAACTCAATTACTAATAGGTCAAATCAGCCTAGTCCAAATTGAAATAACATCAGTTTCACAACATCCCGAGCATCAATGACCATAGAAAAACTTGTCATGACTGGCTCTAATGGAGGTTCCACCAAGAACAATATTTTTTTCATTACCAGTCACAAATTAAATGGGTACAATTACCTTCAGTGGTCTCAATCCGTCATGATGTTTATATGTGTAAAGATGAAAGACGATTATCTCACTGGAGATGCAGCAGTCCCAAACCAGGACGATCTGAAATACAGAACATGGAAATTCGAGAACAATATGGTGATGTCTTGGTTGATAAATTCCATGACGAATGAGATTGGAGAGAACTTTATTCTCTACAATACTACCAAAGGAATATGGGACATTGCCAGAGATACTTATTCCAGTTCTGATAATATGTCTGAACTATTTGAGACCGAAAGCATCTTCCATGATTTTCGTCAAGGGGAGTTTTCAGTTACCTAATACTTTAACTCCTTCACTCGGTATTGGCCGCAGTTAGACCTCTTTGAGGTTCACGAATGGAAGTGTCCCATAGACAAAATCTTGTACATACGGAGTCTTGTACAAACAGATTCTTGAAAAGAAGCGGGTTTTCAATTTTTTTATGGGACTCAACAAAGATCTTGATGAGATGCGAGGCAAAATTTTAGAAACAAAGCCTTTACCAAGCATTCGTGAGGCCTTCTTCGAAGTTCGCCAAGAGGAGAGTCGAAAAAAGGTGATGATGGCTCCTCAATCTACCATTTTAGTAACTAGAGAAGGGTCTGCACTTGCTGTTCGAGGACACCAGCAATCTCAGAATGCAGACAACCATCCCCGAAGAGGAAGACCTTGGTGTGACCATTGCCGTAGACCTGGTCACACTAAGGAAACCTGTTGAAAAATTCATGGAAAGCCAACTGATTGAAAGTCACCCTCTGCACGGCACACCAATATAGAAAGCCATGAAAATACTGCCTCTACAACCCATGGAACTGCTTCACCTGAATTTGCCTTGTTTAGCAAGGAATAGATTGATCTCCTGTAGAAAATATTTGGACAATCCTTGCCAACATCATCTGCCACTGTAGCTCAATCAGGTAACACCCCCAACGCTCTTAGTGTGAAACAGGTTAAGAGACCATGGATTGTTGATTCAAGTGCTTTAGACCACATGACGGGTGATGTTTCTCTTATCATGAATCTTAAAACTTACTAAGAAGGACACACTGTCAGAATTACCGATGGATCGGTCTCCAAAGTAGTAGGGATTGGGTTTAGCAAAAAATTCAAATTCCTTTATTCTTGATTCTGTCCTTGTTCCTACCCTTGATTGTAATCTTTTATCAATTACTAAACTCACTTGTGATAAAAATTGTGTGGTTAAATTTGTTCATAATCTAAGTGAATTTAAGGACTTGTTCACTATCGCCTATGTCATCCTAATTTCTTGTATTTGAAAAAACTTTTCCCTTCATTATTTAGAAATAAAAATTCAAAGGATTTTCAATGTGAAGTATGTCAATTTTCAAAACATGTTAGAAATTCATATCCCAATCTTCCACATAAAAAATCACATCCTTTCTCATTAATTCACATTTGAGGACCTTCTCGAATAAAAAACATAACAGCTACATGTTGGTTCATTTCATTTGTAGATGATCATACTCGAATCACTTGGTTATTTCTCATGAAAGAAAAATCTGAAGTAGGTCAGATTTTTAAAAATTTCAATACCATGATTCAAATCCAATTTCAAACAAAAATCCAAGTATTGAAAACTGACAATGCTAAGGAATATTTCGCTTCAATTCTTAGTAATTATCTGTTAAGTCAATGGATTGTCCATCTAAGCTCTTGTGTTGACACACCTCAACAAAACAGGGTGGTTGAAAGGAAGAATAGATATCTTCTCGAGGTAGCTAGATCTCTCATGTTCACAACTCATGTCCCTAAACATTTTTGGGGGAATTCTGTCCTTTCAGCTACCTATCTTATCAATAGGATGCCCTCTCGTGTCCTCACTTTCAAAATACCTATCGACACTCTACTTAAGTCATACCCACACACCAGAATCGTGTCCAACATTCCTTTTTAAATATTCGGATGTTCTGCTTATATCCATGTACATCATAGAGGTAAACTTGATCCCAGAGCCATCAAATGCATATTCCTAGGATATTCATCATACCTGAAAGGATACAAATGCTTCTCTTCTATCACAAAACGGTTTTATAATACAATGTATGTTAAATTCTTTGAACAATATTCGTATTATCCCAAACTTGCCATTCAGGGGGAGAACATAAGCAATGAATACCAGCTTTGGAATAGCATCACCACTCAATCTCCCACAAATTCTATCTCAAATCATATCTCGTAAATTCCAGAGAGTGAATCGGTGTCTCAAACAAATGATCCTAATAATCCCAATGAACCCTCAACTCCTCTGTCAACAGATCCAAACTTCCCTGTCCCAAACAATGATGTTCTTGTCTACTCTAGGAGGAGAACAACTCAAGAGAGAACGAAGAACCGAGCATATCTTGAGCCAATCCAGGAGTCCAACCCGAGTATATGCCATTCTGACAATTCACAAGGTAACATCACTGAACCTTCTATTATTGAGTTTCCTCCTAATGATTTGAATTTGCCAATTGTTGTAAGGAAAGGTGTAAGATCTTGTACAAATCACCTCATCTACAACTTTGTTTCCTATAAAAGTCTCTCATCAAGTTGTAAGGCATTTATCAACAACCTTGATCAGATACAGGTTCCAAATTCTGTTCATAAAGCCTTTCAGGTACCTGAATAGAAGACAACTATTCTTGAAGAACTCGTAGCCTTAGAGAAAAAAAAAGACTTGGGAGATCACAGAACTACCACCAAGAAAACGAGTTGTTGGGTGTAAGTGGATCTTTACAATCAAACACAAAGCAGACGACAGTGTAGAAAGATTCAAGGCTCGACTTGTGGCTAAGGGATTCACTCAGGCATATGGGATTGACTATCAAGAAACTTTTGCACCTGTAGCAAAGCTCTATACTGTTTGTGTTCTTTTCTCCCTAACATCGAACTTGGATTGGCTTCTCTACCAATTAGATGACAAGAATGCATTCCTCAATGGTGATCTCGAAGAAGTCTACATGGGCATTTCTCCTGGAATTGAATCTCCTGTTCCAACCAATAAAATCTGCAAACTTAAGAAATTTTTATATGGATTGAAGTAGTCTCCACGTGCCTGGTTCGATAGGTTTTCTAAAGGTCTGAAGAGATATGGGTACAATCAATGCCAATCAGATCACGGACTATTCGTCAAATATTTCTTCAATGATAGAATAGTTATCCTAATTGTGTACGTAGATGATATTGTTCTAACATGTAATTCTACAATTGAGATGAATAAACTCAGACTTCCTAGCCAAGGAATTTGGGATCAAAGATTAGGCAATCTCAAATATTTCTTAGGAATGAAAGTAACCTAAAAAAAAGCATATTTATATCTCAAAGGAAATATGTACTTGATCTTCTTAAGGAAACTGGAATAATGAGGTGTAAATTAGCAAAAACTCCGATGGATTCTACAGTAAAACTCAGAATCAAAGAAAACAGTGCACCTGTGGACAAAAGTCGTTATCAAAGATTAGTGGGAAAACTCATTTACCTATCCCACACTAGACTAGATATTGGTTTTTCAGTGAGTGTTGTAAGTCAATTTATGAACAACCCCACTGAAGAACACATAGAGGCGGTCTATCATATACTCAAGTATCTCAAGATGATACTAAGAAAAGGATTGTACTTCAGTAAGAATCCCACCAAGAAATTGAAGTCTTTGCAGATGCTGACTGGGCAGGTTCTATAGTGGATCGTAGATCTGCCACTAGGTATTATACATTTGTGTGGGAGAATCTTGTAATTTGCGAAGTAAGAAATAATCAGTAGTCACTCGAAGTAGTGCACAAGCTGAATCAAGGCTATGGCCCATGGGATGTGGTTAAGAAGACTACTCAATGAACTGGATTTTACAACTACTGAACCTATCAGCATGTATTGTGATAATCAAGTTGCAATAAGAATTGCAAAAAACCTAGTTCATTATGACCGAACCAAACATGTAGAAATTGATCGTAATTTCATTAAATTGAAGTTAGATGGAAAAATCATGGACGTCCTATATACATCTACTTATCATCAAATTGTAGATATCTTTACCAAATCATTACCTCGAATAATCTTTGAAGAACTGAGTTACAAGTTAGGAATGATTAATATCAATTACCCAACTTGAGGGAGAGTGTAGAATTTATGAGAATATCTTTAATTAGACAGTATTAGTATTGTACAGGCTATGCATTAGTTGTAGAACAGACTGTAATTTAGTTTTTGATACCAACTGTATTATTCCTAGATTAATAGCTTATTTGTCTAACTTCTAGTCCTATTTTTATTGTTGTATATACATTTGAAAAATTAGAAAAAAAAAACAAGAATTCAGTTTTTCTCAACCATCTTTCAATATTTTTTTCAATAATTTTGAAAATAATAATAAATATTTATATTTGTTTTTTAAGCTAAAATAATAATTTAATATAATTATGTTATTTATAATATTTAAATATAACATATTATAAAATAAAATATATATCTATTTATAATTTAATGATAATTCGATTCGGATTGGATACAACGGATTATAAAATCTGTCAATCCGAATCCAATCCGAATTCGAACGGATTATATAATTTTCAATCCAAATCCGATCGGACTATAAAATTTATAAATCCAATCCGATCTGAATCCAATGGATCAGATCAACTTTCTCAATTTAAGCAGATTGATCGGATTATTTATTCACCCCCTAAGAACATTTCATAGTTGACTGATCTGTGTTTTTGGTGTATCGATCCCCGAGAAGAAAACACACCTAAAACTGCTATTTACGTTCCAAAAAAGTCCAAGCTCATCCTGGTGACCCGAAAATAAAAAGCAAAGTTTAATAACTCCCCTAATTTGCATAAGTAATTGTTTCAACACACAAAAATATTAAAAATATCAAGGATTTATTCATATTCTCCACTTATTACATATAACCTTGTCAAAATGCATTCTAGCTCAAATAATGATTATATACATATTATGTTAAACTTCATTAAATAATCTTAGCACTGCACTCAAGCATAATGAACACATAGTGACATATTATCACTCACTAAAGCATAGTATACATTGTTTGGACTACATCTATATGCCAATTTAATTAATCTATAATCAACCAAGAAAGACTAAAGGAAAATCAATCACCTATCATGCAAAATTAACCTCTACAGCTCTCTTTTTGTGCAACCCCCCATAATTTTATTTATTTTGTTTGTTTAAGCAGTTTTGCCTCCTTTTTATTTTTATTTGTGGCATAAACAAGGTATGAATTTGGTATGATGACTTTGGTACTAGCTGTAAGGTGGTTCCATCCATTCATTATGATACCTGCACATACCACAGCATGGGTGGAATTCAATTTCATGGACCTTTGTAAACTTTGTTAGCAAATACACTCATGTACAAGTGTGCACACACACCCACATACGGAATTCCGTACATTTAATTCTGCATTCATATGACAACCATACATAATCAACGGGGATATGAATCATGCGAGACATGCAAAGTTCTAGATTGTTGGTTCAAGGCCAAATAAGGTCCTTTGACTAAATATCTTCAGATTGATCAAACATATACATATATGTTTTAATATAATTATATTCTTGCTCTGGTTCTTTCTTTGTTGTCACTTCTTAAAAATCAAAGACTTTGATATACATCCTTATGATGTTGCGTTCATTTTTCTCATAGGTATGAATCACATTACTGGAGAGGCCTTGCAGCAACACACATTCAAGTTGCATGGAGATACCGGAAGAAACGCCTAAAGTCGTATTGTAGCAACACACATTCAAGTTAATGGAGATACTGGAAAAAGCGCCCAACTCTTGTTGCAGTAACACACATTCAAGTTTATAATGAAGTCAACGACATTATTCTTTGTTTCTTTTGCTTCATTATTTCTCCCCTTTTTTTATGTATCATATCATATAAATCATGACTAGCAGGGACGATGTATTTGTAATTGAGGAGGGGTATATATATCACCTTAACTCTGTCAAATAAATTTTTAAGTCTGTCAAATAAATTTTTAAGTGTAATATTTATAAAATTTTGATAAAACTGCATCTCATCTAAATTTTAAATTTTAAGTTTTTAAGATTTAATGTCTAAAAAAAATCAATAATTTAAACATAGTTTTATTAAAATGAGATGCATATAATATATTTTTTAATTAAAAATAAGTAATAACTGAAAATTTATTAAAACTATTTTTCTGTATGTGTTCTTGTTAGATATAAATCTTAAATCTATTTTTGATGATCAGTGTACGTTCCAAAACGATAGTGTTGTTTGGAAAACCCATTGAAGTTACTTAGGGTGAATGGATTACTATCTAGAAGGTTAAGAAGATGTGGAAAGAAAATCAAATGATTTGTAATGAGGTCAGTGACTAAAATTTAAACGAGGTACTAACCTTGACTTTTATATAAAACATATGATTGCATGACCACAAAACTAATATTGTTTTTAGGTGAAATTGTAATTGACCATGAAAAGAAATTAAACTTGAACTACATATAAATGTGATCTCGAGGAGGACACTTCTTTTATTCAGTTGATTGAACACTTACTCTAGTTATATATGGTTAATCAATTATCATTTGCAAAACAAGTAAATTAAAGTGGTAAGAAAATTTGATACCCTTGAGTCCATTGGTTTCTTAAAATTGTCATGACAATGTCCTTTACAAAAATGATTAAAGTAATTATTTTCAAATTTGATTAAAGTATTCAAATGGGCCTAGTATTTTTCCTATAAATGCAGTACCCCATCAGCTAGTCATCACTATTTGTGGCGTGGTATTGAAGTTGTTGAATGTTGTTCACAGAAATATACAAAGGTGTTTTTTTCAAATGTCATTTTACAAGAAGTGTTTGCTGGCTCTCATCTACCTTTCTAGATGATGGACTTGTTCAAAATGTTTGGTGTGCGAATGAGTCACATTTAAAAAATAAGAACAGTAAATTAGTAATATAGTAAGAATGGACTTTTCTTCGTAATATGTTAACATTTTGGATTATAACACTAGACTCAATATTAAAGCTAATGGTTGGGAGATATATAGCAACGAGAATGAGACACAAAATTGCAACGTTGAAGGTACGAGGGTGCAAAGATTTTTTTAAGGTACACTAAAAGAAGTAATTGTATACCTTGAAAATGGATAAAGGTTATGACATTAAAGTTTATGTAAATATATTTAGATGATGTATTTATGAATTGTTACATGTATGTGTTTCTTCACCATCACTTGGTGTCGTTGGTGTCGTAATTGCTTGAAGGAAAGAAAAAAATTGACAATGGGTGAGATGTTAACTACTTTCTTGGAAATTGATAATAAGAAGAAAATATTCTGCATATGGAGAATGTTTTGTTGCAAAGTACAATTTAAGAGGAAGCTCAAATACATGAACAAACAAATATAGGAGGAGATATCTAAGTAGAGATAGAAACTAATTCAAGCCTTATCAAAGATGTGATATTAAGTGTTTTTACTATCAAAAGAAATGACATATTAAAAGACTTATAACGAAAGATTGAAAGTTATAAGAGACCTGGATAAAAAGAAAATACAAGGAGCTAAGTGGAAAAAGGTAATTAGAACTTGTTGAAAGAATCCTAAACTTGGTGCACAATTAAGACAATGTACTATGAATACCTTAGGACTCATCCCAATCACAAGCAGTAAAAACATGCAAATCAAATAAATAACATGCTCTAAAATACAAAGAAAGAAATAATCAGTTATTTCATTATAAAAAAACAAATATATAATTTAATAGCCAGCACACATCATGAAAATAATACATAGCATGGCATCAACAATAATAATAGTAAGAAATAAGCATACAAGATAGATAGCATGCAATAAGAAATGAAAGGCTTTCTAATCACAATAAGTTCCTCCTATGTAGGGACATATTCAGAAATAATTCGAATTGTACTCCTGTCACATGCAATCACTAAACACAACAATATAAACCTACATAGGATTGACACTTATGTCGCAACATCTACGGGTTGTTTAAGGCAACCACTTAGTAACAAGCAATTTACTATGTAAAATAAATCAATAATTTACAACCTAAAGCAATATTATCTAATACATCTATCAGTTGGAGCACTATGCTTAATTTCTCCTATGTTGTCTCCATAATAGTTGTGATCCAATTTGCAAATCTGGCTCTCCTCTGGAACCCCACCACTACATGATATGGTACAATCACTAACAACTCAATATATACGATACAACCTAAGGTAAGGACAATCTCATGCATATGTAGCTAATTGCAGCTATGTCTTAGCATTAATCAATTTTAATTAACCCACACATAATGTTTTTTTTTTCAAAATCACTCAACGTGTCACCAATACTAAAGAACACTCAAAGTATTAGTGATACAAAATTTAGAAAATACTTTTTCACTGAAAATCCATAGTTTGTAAAGTACAAGAGGTTTTTCACATTTTTTAATTAATTTTAAAATTTCAAATAAGGAGTATTTATAAACAAAAATCTGGAATTGCTTGAGCCCTCACTAAGCACCTCACCGACCACCTCGATGAAGGTAATAGCCATTATGACAAGGATAATAGCCATAATTTCTCATCGACCTCCTTGCTAACAAGCTTGTCGACCATTCAGTGAGCACCATAACGAGCTCCAAAAACTAGTCATTTTGTTTAAAAAACTTGCCAAGTAATTTTCACAAATAGCCATAAAAAAACAAAAAACAACCCAATGCATAAACACAACCTAAATATGCAAATTGTATACTCCCAACCCCATAGTGGTGTGTGTAACATCCAAACATAAAAATTCTAACAACTATATGAGTGTGTGAAACACTAAATCATTAGTAAATGACCTTACATATTGGGTGATAATACAATAAGTAAAACAATACAAACTCTATGTTTTGCACACATGAATGCCAACATAATCACAACAGGACATAGAAGACTTACAAGTTCCCCATTTGGATTTTCATGGAAAAACACTACATAATTAATACAAAGACATCATCAATACACAATACATTCATGTAAGAAGACCTAAAAAAGGTCATTCTTGTGAACAAACTTCGATGCACAGCCCAGACACCCCTAATACACCTAATTCTAGCGCATCTATCTTGTTATGCTTCATCCATCTTCATGAATCAACGTATCCATTTTGATGCACACTCTAGGTTGTATTCTAAACTCATAGTTTCAAGTAAGCTTTATTGTCTGTATCTATACCTATATCTTGCACATAAAATATAACATTTACTCGAGAATGTATCATAGAGACCTATGTCTAGTCTAACCAAATACTATCATGTTACCCCTATAAAGGTACATATTGATACACTAAGAATAGCCAAACATCCAACTTAGAAACTACACAACTCCTCTGGCATCATCCTACAATCCCCCTATAATGAGTTGTGCAAACAAACTTCTCCCCCTTTTTAACACAGAAAGTCAAAGGAATATCCCTAAGGTATGCAAAATGCAATAATCCTAAACATTCATGCATCCAGTAGAAACATATTAAAGCATCACAATAACATGTAAATCAAATCATATAAACAACAATACATGTTGAATAATACATAAACAATGATGAAGTAAACAACCAACAATGCTAAAAACAAAAATAGTTGAAAACATTCTCTTTTTAATAAATTTTTTGATTACATTATGGAAAGAAAAATACATAAAAAATATAAAAAACTAAAAAGAAAGATCAATAATTATTTATATTCTCTACCTTATCCTCTAAAGAGGCATGGCGAGTCATAACTTCGAAACTCCTTATAGTCATTTGGCTAGAAGGCTTTAGGGAATAAGTTAGTAGAATTAGGGAAAAAGGTATCAATCCTCTAGTTAAAAGAATTAGTATATATGACAAATGAATACCTCGGAGAAGGACACTAAGGTCAGCACCTGTAGAGTGAAGGCAAGAAAAATTATCACTCATCTATGGTGTAACAAAGAGATGAGAGTTGGAGGATTTAGGATAACCATGTCTAGGAGCTGGGTGCTCCAAACTATAGAGATGATCATTGATCTACACCAAATTTTTTCGATAGAAAGCATGCTCTTGAGGATCTATAACACTATTCTATTTCACTGTAGTTAAATACTATCGGATTAGGATAACTCTTAATGAAGGAGAGAGAACTTTGAATTTGATTGTTTGAAGGGGAAGAAATAAGAGGAGTAGCAATAACAGTATAAGGAATAGAAGTAGAGACACTCTAAGAATAATCATAGGAAGGATCAGAGTGTATTAGAGTGGAAGAACGACAGTTAGGAAAATGTCTAGCACACAATTGAGGTTTTATGGTCTTGGTGCTAGAAATACCAAGAAAGATGACTTCCTCTAGTGGGTAATTGATGAGAAAAAACTGGCAGCGGGTTAGTAATATCAATTTTGCATATACTTTAGTTTTATATTTATATATGTGATTTTTAATTTATTATTCAAACTTTTAAAAACAAAATTAAATTCTAAACATCTTGTCACAATATTTTGACTTTTTTGTATTTCTTAATCTAATAACATAAACAAATAAACATGGATATGGATTCAATACCTAATTATGCAAATTTTTATCATTCATAAGAATGGAGTATTTATGGATATAATAATTAAGCTAATTATGTTTGCTCATATTATTTAGATTATTAAATATATAAATTAATATTTATTGATTCTCTTTTTTTATATATAAATACCACATTTGATGAAATTATATATTCTTTATTAATTAAATAAATCAATTAACACCTACGAGTGAGGTTGATAATTAATTTGGAATTAGATTAATTCATTTTTTCTAAGAGATTAAAAATGAACCATTTAAATGGCACCTTTGGTGGGATTAGATATTTTAAACTTTATTCAAATTGTCCAAATTAAACCTAAGAATTTAATTATCCGAGCACTAACTTTCAAGCTTTAAAACCATTACTAAAAATATTTTGTCAATACATTTTCCAATAATAATTTTTATAAAAAATTTTGAAATAGAGTTTCACTTTAACTACCGGACGATTATACCAACAAATAAAAGAGCACTATTCTAAATCAAACTGGATAATTAAACCTTAAAATCTAATTTTCAAATTTAAGTTTTTAATGAAAAATAATATATTTCTCTCTAACATCCTTAATATAAAATCTTGAATAAAAATAAAATTAATTTATTTTATAGAAATGTTTTACCTATTTATTATTTTGCAAACATAACAACGTTATTACTATATCCTATTTACAAACAACCAGTAATGTTAAATTTAATCACAGACAAATTAAACATAACATGTAAGAATAAAACATAAAAATAACTGTAAAAAAATCATTTTAAAATTATACCTCAAAAGAATCCACACAGAAACTAAAAATTTACAAAAGCATAACCAGTTCTTCTCAAAAGGAGAAGAAATTTAAAACTAAAAAGCTTTCTAGGGAGATAGAGAGAAAAGAGTTAAGAAATTGTGTGTTTTGAGATTGGGGGAGAGAGTCCTCTTATAGGTGAAAAAAAGGCTAAAAATTGGAAAACATAATGAAAAATTTGGTTTTGGACGCGTGTGGGGCATGATTGGTGGCATGATGGGCGTTGGCGCATGCGGGATTTGCGGTAGACAAACACTTGCGCGTGAGGGCGCACGTCGGATTCATTTTGATATACGCGCAGGGCTCACGGAGTTCTCGAGGCTCGTGGGACTATGCGTGACATGCACGCGTGGAAGTGTACTCGCTGCGCACGAGTGTGTGTTGGATGTGCATGGTTTTGTCGATTTTTCCATTTTTTTTACTTTTCCTCATTTTTTTCACAACATATTTGTGATGTATTATTGCCTCTAGTATTTTTTTCGATTTTTTAAATTATTTTTGAATAAAAATACCTATAATTTCGAAAAGAAAAAATTATATAAAAATATGATAAAATCATACAATTATAAATATATTTAATTAATTAAAATACATTAAATTAGGGTAATTTTAGTACTTCTTAAGCACTCATTACAATCTAAAATCATTTTTTTGCTAGTCCCTTAACAAGAGAAGATGTAAAAACTAAAATAAAAATTAAAAATTAAATTATCCTGAATCACTTCCGTGGATTAGTATGGTTGCATTTAGCGTATGCAACAAGCCTTTAAACCCAAGGTTTCCCTATTGGACGATTTTGAGTCTCGTAAGGTTTTCAATGATGATATCCACAAACATTGAACCAAATGTGAAAATTAAAAAGAAATAACAAAAACAAATAAATCAAAAACTAAAATTATAACAAAATAAAATAAAAAAAATTCTTAAAAATAAAATAAAATAAAACAAAACATAAAAATATATCATGCTTCTCAATCTCCTTTAAGATCATAATTAAAATCTGAAGCAAAATTTATTTTTAACTTCTTAAACAGTCATAGTTTATTATAATAATTAGTTGAAAATCATTTTCATACTTAATTTCAAAAAATGTTTCAATTTAAATTTACCCAATTTCAGTGTCAGAAATTTGAATTTACTTTGACTCCATCCTTACAAGTCAATACTCTCAAAATATTTAATTCTATGCATTCAAGCACTCATACTAAAGAGTATATGAATAGGTTTTATGTTTAAAAATGAATTAATAAGTTTGCATACTTATAAAAGAAGAAAGGCTAAAAAATAGTACATAGCTTCTATCGCATGAAAGGAATCAAATGTTTTGGATTTCATAAAGAAATCAAAAAATTATTTTCATGCTTCAATCAAAATCATTAAATAAAAATTTCAAGACATGCCTTATAGAATGAAGAAAATGTAATGAATTTTTAGGGATTTACTTCCTATAACTTTCTTTTGTAATTAGCCTTTTCTCACGACATTGTAGGCTATATGGATCATAGTATGTATATTATACTATTTATTGTAAAACTCTCACAAGTACACGAATTATTTTATAGAAAATGATAAGTATACTCTTAAGGTCGATCTAAGGAAGGAATATATGTGGTTTTTAATTTATTATTCAAACTTTTTTAAAAAATTAAATCCTAAATATCCTATCATGATATTTTGATTTTTTTGTGTTTCCTAATCTAATATCATAAAAAAAACATAGATATGAATTCAATAAACAATTATGAAATTTTTTATCATTCACAACAGTTGAGTATTTATGAATATAATAATTAAGTTAATTATGTTTCCTCATATTATTTAGATTATTAAATATATAAAATGATATTTATTGATTCTCACTTTTTTTATATAAATATCACATTTGGTGGGGTTATATATTCTTTGTTAATTAAACAAATCAATTAACACCTATGGGTGGGGTCGATAATTAATTTGGGTAATTAAATTAATTCTTTTTTCAAAAATGAACCATTTAAATGTCACATTTGGTGGGGTTAGACATTTTAAACTTTATTCAAGATGTTCAAATTAAACCTAAGAATTTAATTATCCGAGTACTAACTTTCAAGTTTTAAAACAATTACTAAAAATATGTTGTCAATACATTTTCGAATAATAGTTCTTATAAAAACTTATGAAATAGAACCTCTCTCTAACTACTCGGTGATTGTACCAGCAAATAAAATGGTACTAAGATAATTAAACCTTAAAGTCTAATTTTAAAGTTTAAGTTTGTAATGAAAAATAATATATTGCTCTCTAACATCCTTTATATAAAATCTTGAATAAAAACAAAATCAATTTATTTTATAGAAATATTTTACGTATTTAATATTTCACAAGCATAACAACGTTATTATTATATCATATTTACAAATAGTCAGTCATGTTAAATTTAATTACAAACAAATTAAATAAAACATATAAGAATAAAACATAAAAATAAATGTAAATAATTCATTTTAAAATTATACCTCAAGAGAATCCTTACAAAACTTTGATGCTAATTCTGTTTAAGGAAAACCTCTAAACGAATTTGCATTTCTAGTGCATTTCTGTTTATTAAATCAAAAAGTAGAAATTTATAAAAGCATAACTAGTTCTTCTAAAAAATATAAAAACTTTAAAACTATAAAAAAAACAAAGCTTTTTAGAGAGAGAAAGCTAGAGAGAGAAGATCTGTGAAATTGTGTATTTTGAGATTAGGGGAGAAGGTTATTTTATAGGTGAGGAAAAGGGTAAAAAAGTGGGAAAATATCTCAAAAATTGATTTTGGATGCGTTTGGATAGGCTGGCATGTGTGCGTGGCGAGATTTGTTGTGGGATGGGCACTGGTTACATGCGGGGGTGTTCTTGCTGCGTGTGGGCATGTGCTTTCTACGCGTGAGTGTGTGCTTGCTGCATGCAAGCTTGTGCTTTCTGTGTGTTGGTGTGTGCTTGCAACACGCGGGTGTGTATGCGTGTGCTAGTTGTGCTTGATTTTGTCCATTTTTTTCATTTTTTTCTCAACATATTTGTGATGTATTGCTTTTCGTATTTTTCTTTGATTCTTTAAATTATTTTTAAACGAAAATACCTAAAAAAAAATAAAAAAAAATATAACTAGTTCTTCTAAAAAAGAGAAGAACTTTAAAACTAAAAAAAACAATGAAATATTTTTAGAGAGAGAAAAGAGCTGTGAAATTATGTGTTTTGAGATTGGGGGAGAGGATTCTTTTATGGGTGAGGAAAAGGCCAAAAAAGTGGGAAAAAATCTCAAAACTTTGTTTTGGGCACGTTTCGATAGGCTGGCACGCGTGTACGACAAGATTTGCGGCGAGATGGGCATTGACACGTGTTGATGTGTGCTAGCTGTGCGCTTTCATATGCTGGTTTCACAAGGGAATGTGCTTGTTGTATGTGGTTGTTTGGGTGTGTGCTGGATGCGCTCGGTTTTGTCCATTTGTTTTCCATTTTTTTGACTTTTACTCATTTCTTTCTCAACATATTTGTGATGTATTGCCTCTAATATTTTTTTCGAGTCTTTAAATTATTTTTGAATGAAAATACCTAAAAAATAATAAAAAATCATAACTAGTTCTTCTCAAAAAGGGAAGAACTTTAAAACAAAGAAAACTTTTTAGAGAGAGAAATCTAGAGAGGGAAGAGTTGTGAAATTGTGTGTTTTAAGATTGGGGGAAAGGGTTCTTTTATAGGTGAGAAAAGGCTAAGAAAGTGGAAAATATCTCAAAAAATTATTTTGGACCCGTTTGGATAGGCTGGCACGTGTGTGCGGCGAGATTTGCAGAGGGATGGGCACTAGCATGTGCCGACATATGCAGGCTATGTGCGGGCATGTGTTAGCTGCACGTGGGCATGTGCTTTCTGTGTGTGGGCATATGCTTTCTTGCGTGGGGGTGTGTGCTTTCTACGGGCAAGCGTGTGCTTACTGCATACAGGTTTGTGGGTGTGTGCTCGTTGCGCTCGTTTTTGTCCATTTTTTTCATTTTGTTGACTTTTTCTCATTTTTTCTCAACATATTTGTGATGTATTGCCTCTAATATTTTTCTTCGAGTGTTTAAATTTTATTTTGAATGAAAATACCTAAAAAAATAAAAAAACTCGTGGTTCCAAAACGAAAAATTTATATAAAATTATTTTAAAATCATACAAATAGAAATATATTTAATTAATTAAAATATGTTAAATCATGGTAATTTTAGTTCTTTTTAAACACTCATCAATAATCGAAGAAGTTTAATGAAGTATGGAATGAGGAACAAATAAGGAGCAAAAAATGATGGTCTTATAGACCCTTCTAACAAGAACTATAGCCTCACTATTAAGAATGGCTCAAAGAGAATGTACTCAAGAGATAGTCATAAGGGAAGTATGAGAACCAGAGTGGGCACAACAGCTCACAATATCATTAAGATGACAACCAGGTGAAGATGATACCAATTTAAGCACACCATCATCGTACCCACAGTTAGGCCCAGCCAACAAGCTCATCATTATAGTGATATTGAGAGAGGATATGATAGGAAATGTACATTAGGAAGGATAATATTTGAAGAACATCATCCCTAGAGAACGTGACCTCATGTCTTCTCAACTAAAAGAGATAGAGAAAGAATGAGTATGATTAAGAGCAAAAGAAGGGTCATAAGAATAATAGAAAGTACATAGAGTAATCCATGAAAGTAGGTAAACCGTTCTCTGATAGAAGGAAATTCATCAATGCATACATTCTCTGATGAAGGTTGTAGCATTAGGAAAAGGGAAACCAAAGGACTACATAGAATCTTCTTTGTTTTATGGGAAATTTATTTTCTTATTTGAACACTTGGGGGTCATTTCTAAAAATAGGTAGGGCTAAAACTATTTGGAAAGAGGGCTAAGAGTGTTTGAAGGTAAGAAAGTGTTTAGAAAATTATGTGGATTTAAAAAAGAACAGGGAGGGTAGTTTTATAAAGTTTTCGTGAGCTCGTTGACCATCTTACTTACCTCCTTGTTAAGATGTTAGCGAGACCATGGTGTGTGTTTTAAAATTTTGCTCAACGAGACCTTAGATAGAGGCCAACAAAGGACTTGGAAAGTAGTTAGATATGAGAGAGATAAGGAGAGAACGAAACCCATTTTTAAAATACCTTTTGTATTTTTTTCAAAATTTTAAGTTTTTAAAATGTTTAAAACACAAACAAAAGAAAAATACAAAAAACATCATAAATAATGGGAGTAACATAAATAAATAATGGGATGGCATAAATAACATAAATAAAATATGTAAATCATAAGAGAGAGATATAAATATTGTAAAACACGTACATAAGTTTCTACACAAAAAGAGAGAAAAGAGAAAGAAACTCCACACAAGTTCAAAATGAAAACAATAATAATCCATCATTTCTTTTAATAAATTTTTTTGAAGGGGTAGTAGTACCAAAATGCAATTCTAGTAAACTTAAGTCTAAGGTATATGATATACTTGAGTAACTTTTTGTTTTGAAACTCATGAAAACCCTATCAAGTAATCGCCATGCACACAGCCATATGTGATTTTAGAAACAAGTTTTTTTTTTTTAGAATGGGCTAAGAGAAGAAATGATCTCCTAGAACTACTCCTAAGGTACCTAGGGCACTGTCTGACAAGATGGCTAATAATACTACAAAGGTAATAAAAGTATGCAAAGGAATGAGAGAAATGAGGTCTCTAACTCCAAGGAGTAACACAAGGATGAGAGGAGGAAGAAGCATCAATAGCATTATCTTGCACACAAGGATTAAAAGTTACTCTCTTACAATGAGATCTCAAATGCCCATGTTCACAATAATGGTGAAAAATAGGTAGGAAATATGGACACAAGGGCAAGAGAACATCACTGGCATGATAAGAGGAAACAATAGAAGTTGAAGTGTTTACCTTGCTGGATGAGCCTAACTGGGGTGTAACCATAGACTTACTTTTAGGAATTGCAACCATTTTCTTCATCTTAGGAACTAGATTTATTAGATTTATGAACTTTGCAGTAGCTCTTAAAGTAGAAGATACATTTTTAAATTAAACCTAGCCCTCATCTATCACCGGTCTCCTTGTTACTGCTTAGAATTTTGCCTAATTTTTGAGTTTCCAAATTTTTCTTTTTTGCTGTACTTTTGAAGTATTTGAACACATTTTCTAAATTATACTAGTTAGCTCCCAATGCTTTGATAAGTTCTTCCTGTGCCTTGATGAATGTCTTTAAGAATCAAACAAAATAGTCGAGATTCTTAACTTTTTCTTGGAGTGTAACTAACTCCTCATCTATCACAGAAATGTCATGTCTCAAATACTCTTTGTCACTTTCCAAAACTATTACCTTTTATAAAAAAAATGATCTAATTAACTTTATCTTACGATAAATCATGTTGACAATCCTTTGATTTTCTTCCCGTAATTCAAGTTTTTTCATATTCTTCTCTAGATACTTCATTATTTAGAAATTTGAATGACATTTAACTAGTAAATCATTATATTACTTTTGAATTATCTCACATTTCTTTGAGAGATCCTCTTGATCTAGGTTGATTGAGGACTTACTTTCCTTAAAAATGACTTTCAGCTCACTCAACTCTTTTTCCTTTTCATTGAGGCTCTCAAAATCCTTTTTTTAAAGATTTTTTCCTTGATATGGTCCTGTAAAAGCTTATTGTAAATTTTTGTAAGCTTTTCTTGATCATTTTGATCATCTTCGCTAACCGGTCAGACATCATGGTTATAATATGAGGGTCTTTAGTTGACTTAGATGACTAAAGGCAATAAAGTTATTGTCTTCCTCATCTATATTGTAGCTACTATCAAAAATAGTAACTTTAGCTTTCATCACTCTTTTCCTAGAGTTGTTATATTTGGCATAACACTTGATGGCTATATGTATCACCTTTTTGCACTCAAACATTTGAAGATCACCAATCAACTCATAAATATTAAGGTCCATGGGATTGTGAAAAGTTTCAATGGTGGTGACTTTCTCCCTCAATCGATGAGGGAGACTCATGAGGACTTTCTTAACCTACATCTCTTTGTCTATCGAATGACCCAAGTTGTATATGGTGTTGACAAAATTTGAAAATCTTGTATAGAAGCTATCAAACATCTTTGTCTATCGAATGACCCATGTGTATTATCCTTGACCTTTTGATTATAGAGGTAGCCTCATACATTTATTCCAAAATATTCCAAGCTTTCTTTGAGATTCTACAAGCTTGGATTCTTTGATACTCATTAGCATTGATAGCTCTAGTAATGGCATACAACCTTTTACTATTCCAATCAAAATCCTTGCTCTCTTTTTCATCCATTTAATCATCGATTTTGGGATCATTGTGCCACTAGAAAAGGTTTTATGGGACACGTCCAACCATTTTTTACTTGAAATCAAATGTAGTCTTATTGTAACAACAAGAAAACATGCATATGAGACTTCAAATAGGCATAGATCAATCCATTGAAAAGGAAGAGGTGTACCTAAATTACCTCTTTCGCCGAAGTCCATCTTCGTGAATGTGATTGTTTGTAAAAAATACGAGAAAGAAAGAATCAACACCAGAGCTGTTAAGCCTAAAAGTGTGCACTTGTTTTGATACTAACTGAAAAAGTTTGAGGCCTAGTGCACAACTAAGATAAGGTGATACAAACACCTTAGGACTTACTCTAATCTCACAAGCACCAAAAATAGGAAAATCAAATAAATAATAGTCGTTAAAATAAAAAGAAAGTAAAATCTAGTTATTTCACAATAATAGACATATGTATAATTTAATAGCCATCATACATCATAGAAATAATGCATTGCATGTCATCAATAATAATAGATGGTAAGAAAGTGGTAGAAAATATAGATAGCATGAGATAAGAAAGAAGTAAAGAAAGCAATAAGAAAATAAAAGATTTATAAACACAATAAGTTTCTCCTGTGTAAGGACATATTCAAAAATTATCTTGATTGTTCTCACTCTACATGCATTCATCAAACATTTCAATATAACATGGTAGACCTACATAGGTTCTATGCCTATGTGGAAACATCCATGGGTTGTTGATGAGTTCTTCAAAAGTACTAATTAAATGATTTATTTACACTTAAATGTAATAAATAGATTTTATTTTGCATGATTTTATCATTATTTAAGAAAATCTATGTGTTCGAAATCATTAGTATTTTTTTTGAAGTATTTTTAACTTCAATTTCATAAAAGGGTAACACTTGAAGATTCAAACATAAAAACACTCATTTTTACCTTAGAAGAATAAAATAATAACACGTGTAAACCTTACTTGTGTTCCAACCAATTTGTAAGGGATGAAACAATAATAAGTGGAAAACAAGCAACTTGACTAGAGGAGTGATGCAAAAAATGAGATGCAGGCCATGGCATAGATAAATATGGGTTTTGGTATGCAATGATTAATCCCTCATGATCCATTTTTCTATCATTTCATCGGCTATAAATAAGCACTTGTGTTTTCTTGTTTAGATACCAACAAAACTAATCAGCGGTACTTTTTAATTAGTTTTAGGCATAGGTCAATTTCTCTTAGTTTTTGAGAGCTAGATATTTTATTTTTCTTTTAGTTTAATTTTTCTTTTATATATAATTTATATTAAGTTATCACAAATAAGAGGCAGTAAAAAGGAGTTATTCAAGATCAAGCAACATGAAATCGTTGCTATAATATAGAAAATATTGTGAAGATTAATACTTAATTTGTGGAATGATGAGCGAAAATCGACATCGTCGATTCTTGCCAATACTTTGGTTTTAATATTTATAAAACTCTCGCAAGTGCACGAATCATTTCGTAGAAAATGATAAGTATACTCCCAAGGTCGATCTAAGGAAGGAATGTATGTGGTTTTTAATTTATTATTCAAACTATCAAAAACGAAATTAAATCCAAAACATCCTGTCACGATATTTTGGGGTTTTGTGTTTTTAATCTAATTACATAAAATTAAACATAGATTCAATAAACATTTATGCAAATTTTATCTTTTATAATGGCGGAGTATTTATGGATATAATAACTAAGTTAATTATGCTTGCTCATATTATTTAGGTTATTAAAGATATGAATTGATATTTATTGATTCTCCCTTTTTTGTATGAATACCACATTTGGTGGGGTTAGATATTCTTTGTTAACTAAACAAATCAATTAACACCTATGAGTGGGGTTGATAACCAATTTGCTTAATTAAATTAATTCCTTTTTCTAAGAGATTGAAAATAAACCATTTAAATGCCACCTTTGGTGGGGTTAGAGAGTTTAAACTTTATTCAAGGTGTCCAAATTAAACCTAAGAATTTAGTTATCCGAGTACTAACTTTCAAGTTTTAAAACCACTACTGAAAACATGTTGTCAATACATTTTCAGATAATAATTCTTATAAAAACTTTTGAAATAGAGCTTCACTCTAACTACCGGGCGATTGTACCAACAAATAAAAGAGCACTATTCTAAATCAGACCGGATAACTAAACCTTAAAATCAAATTTTCAGGTTTAAGTTTGTAATGAAAAATAATATATTTCTCTCTAACATTCTTAATATAAAATCTTGAATAAAAACAAAATCAATTCATTTTACAGATTTTCACCTATTTAATATTTCGCAAGCATAACAACGTTATTATTACATCATGATTATAAACAGCCAGCACAGTTAAATTTAATCACAGACAAATTAAATATAACATGTAAGAATAAAGCATAAAAAATAACTGTAAAGAAAATAAAATCCTTACAGAACTTCGACGCTATTCTCGTTGCTGGAAAACCTCCAAGCGGAATTTGCACTTCCATTTATTGAATCAAAAAACTAAAAAAATTAAAAAAACATAACTAGTTCTTCCCAAAAAGGGAAGAACTCTAAAACTAAGAGAAATTAACTAAGAAAAGCTAAAAACTAAGAAAAACTAAAGAAAACTAAAAATCTAAGAAAAGAGAGAAAGAAAGAGAGAAAAGAATGTATTTTGAGGTGTGTTTAGAAGTGAAGGGAAGGGGGGTATTTATAGGTGAGGATGAAGAGAAAAAGTGAGTGAAAAAATGTTAAAAAAATGTAAAAACGCGAAATGGAATTGCTGAGGTCACTGGTGACATCATCATGATGTCATGGGGCGGCTGCACGTGAAAAATGGGGCGAAACGGGCGTCGGCGCGTGCGCAGGGCAGCTGGGCGCGCGCGGAAGGCAGGTGCTACGCGCAGGGGCGCGCACGTGAACAGTACTGGCGCGCGCAGCTTGGCGCGGGACTGGGGTTGCTGCGCGCGCGGGTCTGGGCGCGCGGCAGGGCGGCGCGATTTTCTCCTTTTTGACATTTTTGACCTTTTTGACCCATTTTGTCCAATTTTTCCATATTTGTTGATCTTTCCCCATTTATTTATTAATATATTTGTGATTTATTGCTTCCAGTATTCCTCTTTGAGTCTTTAAGTTGCGTTTTTAAGCCAAAATACCTGAAAAACAATAAAAATACCCGTGATTCTAAAAAAGACAAATATATATAAATATATGATAAAACATATAAATATATATATTTTTAATCAATTAATGTGCATAAAATCATGGTTATTTTAGTGCTTTTTGAGCACTCATCATGGAACAGGACACATCCTTCCATCTATCATTTATGTATAAATCTATGTTGTATTCTTATTTCTTTTTAGTAAACAATATTATATTCCTCAAATTTGTTATAAATAATTTATTCTATTTATTTTAGGAAAATTTTGTTAGCTTAAGTATAATTAAAATTATTTATCGTTATCGATTATTCTTACAAGATAAATTTATTTATATGTATAAATGCACTATTAGACTAATAATAATATTAATTTTTCACAATCAAATTGGTATCAGGATGCATTTAAAAAGAGCTATCTTGATATTTCTGACTTTTCCCATATATACGAACTAATGAAAAATTCATTTTAACGATGACAATGTGTACAACCTATTATTGAATACTACAATGAGTTAAATTCCATTTTTATGGAACTTGATTATCAAAGACCTAATGGTATGGCATGCTAATGATATTGAAAAATTTAAGAAACGTACTACTAAGGATTAGGTTTATGTTTTTTTCTGGATTGGATCAAAGTTTGGATTAAATTAGCATTTAATTTTTGGCTACCTCTCCTTTGCCTACTCTAGAAGAAGCCTATTAATAAGTTCATCATGATACAAAGACAAGCCATTATGGATCCTAAGGGATACCCTGAGGCCTCTACCCTTATTATCCAAAAGTATAGGACCCATTCTGATAACCCCATAGGTGATTCTAGTTCTTAACTTTGCATCTACTTTAATAGTCCTAGATATATTGTTAACATTTGTTGGGAAAAAAAGCATGGCTATCCAGAATAGTTCAAGCTTAAGCAAGCTAAAAGAAAACAGAAAAATCATTATACAAATGATGAGTGCTCAAAAAGCACTAAAATAACCATGATTTTATGCACATTAATTAATTAAAAATATATATATTTATATGTTTTATCATATATTTATATAAATTTGTCTTTTTCGGAATCACGGGTATTTTTATTGTTTTTCAGGTATTTTGGCTTAAAAATGCAACTTAAAGACTCAAAGAGAAATACTGGATGCAATACATCAAAAATATATTAATAAATAAATGGGGAAAGGTCAACAAATATGGAAAAATTGGACAAAATAGGTCAAAAAGGACAAAAATGTCAAAAAGGAGAAAATCGCGCCGCCGCGCCCCAGCGCCCAGCTCCGCCCCAAGCTGCGCGCGGGTACTGTTCATCCGCGCGCGCCGACACCCGTTTCGCCCCATTTTTCACGTGCAGCAGCCCCATGACGTCATGGTGACGTCATCAATGACCTCAGCATTTCCATTACGCGTTTTTACATTTTTTTAACATTTTTTTACTCATTTTTTCTCTTCATCCTCACCTATAAATACCCCCCTTCCCTACACTTTCAAAACCTCCAAATACATTCTTTTCTCTCTTTCTTTCTCTCTTTTCTTAGATTTTTAGTTTTTCTTATGTTTTCTTAGTTTTTAGCTTTTCTTAGTTAATTTCTCTTAGATTTAGAGTTCTTCCCTTTTTGGGAAGAACTAGTTATGTTTTTGTAATATTTTAGCTCTTTGAAATTTGAAGTAAAAAAATTTACCATTCATGAATAGTAAAAAAAAAATTTAAAAACTTAAAAACATAAAAACATAAAAAAATTTAAGATAAAAAATAAATAGTATAGTGTAAATAGTCAAATAAAATTACCGTTCATGAATAGTAAAAAAAAAATTTAAAAACTTAAAAACATAAAAAAAATTTAAGTTAATAATAAATAGTATAGTGTAAATAGTCAAATAAAATTACCATTCATGAATAGTAAAAAAAAATTTTAAAAAAAATTAATTTAATAAGAAATAATATAGTGTAAATAGTCAAATAAAATTACCGTTCATGAATAGTAAAAAAAATTAAAAATTAAATTTTTTTTAAGTTAATAAGAAATAATATAGCGTGAATAGTAAAATAAAATTACCGTTCATGAATAGTAAAAAAAAAAGTAAAAAAAAATTTAAAATTTCAAAAATTTTAAGTTTAAATAAATAAATAAAATTTATAGTGTAGATAGCAAAATAAAATTACCATTCATAAATAGTAAAAAAAAATTGAAAAAAAAAAGAAAAAACTTAATTTTTAATTTTCTATTAATTTGAAGTTTTTATTTAAAATCTTAACTTTATTTTTTTATTTTTATTTTTTTTAAAATAATAATAAAAATGAATAAAAAGAAAATAAAAAAAATCAATTTTTATTCTTATTTTATTTTCCTTTACCTTTTTCAATTTAATTTTATTTTATTTTTAGTTTATTTTATTTTACTTTATTTTATTTTATTTTATTTCAATTTTAATTTTATTTTATTTTTATTTATTTTTTATTATTTTTTTTTATTTTTTTTTCTTTTCTTTAACTATTTTTTTCTCTTAATTTTTATTTAACTTAATTAACTTAGGTTTTTCATTAACTTAATTAACTTAGATTTTTAGTTTACTTAACTTAATTAACTTAACTTTTTAATTAACTTAGATTTTTTTTAACTTAACTAACTTAGATTTTTAACTTAGCTTTTTAATTAACTTAACTTAATTAACTTGAACTTTTTAATTAACTTTGATTAACTTACCTTTTTAATTAATTTAGATTTTTTTTAACTTAACCAACTTAGCTTTTTAATTAACTTAACTTAATTAACTTAAATTTTTACTTAATATAACTTAATTAACTTAACTTTAATAACATGAAAAGTAAAGATCTAAGGGAGTTCTGTCTAGGAGACTAGTTCCTGGATGCCTTTGTGCCACTAGTCTTTCCTGGGAACATTGTTCTGTCTAGGAGGATGGTTTTTAAGGAGCCTTTGCCCCACCATTCTTTCCTGGGAGCACTCTTGGTTAATACTGATTATGTTATTTTAACTTTAAAAAAAAATTGAAACTATCTCCAAAATTTTAAAGTTTTAATTACAATCTCAAGAGTTAGTTTCTTTGCTTGATCTAGGTAAAATTGTGTTATGATGCCTTAATTATTTGATTTGCACCTAGATGTGGGTTATCTAAAACCCTCAAGCATGCCCTTAGTTTTTGGTACAGAAAAATTTAAAAATCAATAGGGCATGTTTGAAATAGTATAGGTAGACAACCTTGTCTTACTTGTAGGTATGATTGACTCAATGATGAGGGGACATTGGGTTTACTTAAAATGCAATCCCCAAGTTACGTCTTGCTAAGACGTTAATCTAAGCGCTGGATGGGAGGCAACCCATCATTTTAGGTAATTTTCTGTTATTTGTTTTATTTACTTAATTTTATTGTTTATTTTAGTTTAATAATTTTTAAATTGTTAAAACTAAAAATATTTGTTGAGATGTTAGAAGTTTACAGCGATCTGTCTGTATACACTTTAATAATGAATATGATGGATGCACCTGCATTTCTCCATTACTACTTACACATTCTCAGGAAATAGGTAATCTTTCTTCTCTTTTCTCTTTAATTTACAGTTGTTACATTGAGGACAATGTAAGTTCTAGGTTGGGGGTGGTGAAAAGTTACCATCCTTAATTAGAAAAAAAAAAGATTTAACAATTAAAAAAAAAATTCTCACAAAAATTTATCATTTCTTTAAATCAAATTTAAGTAAATAGTTAAGTCTTTTGTACTGTTAGATTAATTTTTGAAAACATATCATGAAATATTTTGTAATTATTTTTGATAATTAGTTAGTTTTTTTCATAACTAGTATTTCTTGATAAAATGTGGAAATTATATTAAACTCAAAATCGGTGTCTATAAATTTTTTTTAGTGGAGACTACCCTTGTGAGATATAATTTGAGCCTAATTTCTTTTATTCAGAGTGAAATATATATTTTTTCTACTCCAAACACATTTCTTATCTATTCAAATTTTTAGATGATCTCTATAGGTATTAGCATTGAATGTATGAATTTTTTCTCATCTTAATAGAGTATCATATATTTTTGATTATTATTTTTGCTTAGATTAAATGATTTGAGTAGAAATTGATAGTATATGCTTATATCTCATTTATGCATGACTGCTACAAAAACAAAAAGACATATCTAGGGTTACCTAAACCAAACAGAAAAGCCACAAAATTAACCACTCACCAAAATCCTAAAAGAATGTACAATCTGTACATGAGTTGACTCTCTAAAAAAATACATATATTGAAAAATATCTACAGAAAAAAATAATAGAGAGATAAAAATATATATAGTATCATCTACATACTATGACCCACGTTACCTACAAAGTTGTGAGTACAGGCTAATTACAAAAAGATATAGGAAGTAATTCCCTAAAAAGTCATTGCAATTTCTTCATTTGTAAAAAGCATATATCTTGAAATTCTTTCTTAATGAGTTTGATTTATGCATAAAAATAATTTTTATATATGATATCTTTATAATTTATACATTCGATTCCTTTCATGAGATCAATGTTAAAATAACACTTTGAGCCTTTATTCTTTATACATATGCGAACATATTAGTTCATTTCTATACATCAACTCTTTCGCATATAAATTAGTATGAGTGTTTGAACCCATAGGATTCAGTGTTTTGAGAGTATTGACTTGTGAGGAATAGAGTCGAAGCGAATTCTGATTCATGACACTGAAATTGGGTAAAATTAAATTGATACATTTTTGAAATGAAATATGAAAATGATTTTCGACTAATTATTATAATAAAATCATGATTGTTTAAAGAGATTAAAATAACTTATGCTTGAGATTTTAATTATGATCTTAAAGGAGATTAAAAAAAGTATGAGACCTTTTTGTGATATGTTGTTTTCTTTTATTCTTAAATTAATTTTTGATTTTGTTGTAATTTTAGTTTTTGATTTGATTGTTTTTATTGTTTCTTTTGATTTTTACATTTAGTTCAATGTTTGTGGGTATCATTACTGAAAACCCTCACGAGACTCAAACTCGTCCACTAGGGCAACCTAGGGGTTTAACGGCTTGTTGCATAGGCTAAATGCAACCGTTTCAATCCACGAAAGTGATTTAGGATAGTTTAATTTTTAGTTTTTATCACTTCTCTTGCTAAGGGACTAGCAAGAAGCTGGTTGGGGGTTGTGATGAGTACTCAAAAAGCACTAAAATAACCATGATTTTATGCACATTAATTGATTAAAAATATATATATTTATATGTTTTATCATATATTTATATAAATTTGTCTTTTTCGGAATCACGGGTATTTTTATTGTTTTTTAGGTATTTTGGCTTAAAAATGCAACTTAAAGACTCAAAGAGGAATACTGGAAGCAATACATCACAAATATATTAATAAATAAATGGGGAAAGGTAAAAAAAATATGGAAAAATTGGACAAAATGGGTCAAAAAGGACAAAAATGTCAAAAAGGAGAAAATCGCGCCGCCGCGCCACCCAGCCGCCGCTCCCCAGCGCCCAGCTCCGCCCCAAGCTGCGCGCGGGTACTGTTCATCCGCGCAGCACTGCGCGCGCGGGTACTGTTCATCCGCGCGCGCCGACACCCGTTTTGCCCCATTTTTCACGTGCAGCAGCCCCATGACGTCATGTTGACGTCATCAATGACCTCAGCATTTCCATTACGCGTTTTTACATTTTTTTAACATTTTTTTACTCATTTTTTCTCTCCATCCTCACCTATAAATACCCCCCTTCCCTACACCTTCAAAACACACTTCTCTCTTCTTTCTTTCTCTCATTTCTTAGTTTTTGAGTTTTTCTTAGTTTCTTTCTTAGTTTCTATTGTTTTTCTTAGTTTCCTTCTTAGTTTTTAGTTCAATTCTCTTAGTTTTAGAGTTCTTCTCTTTTTGAGAGGAACTTCTAATGTTTTTGTAATAATTTAGATTTTTGATTCAATAAATGGAAGTGTAAATTCCGCTTGGAGGTTTTCCAGCTACGGGAATAGCGTCGAAGTTCTGTAAGGATTTTATTTTCTTTACAGTTATTTTTATGCTTTATTCTTACATGTTATATTTAATTTTTCTGTGGTTAAATTTAACTATGCTGGCTGTTTAGTAAACATGATGTAATAATGACGTTGTTATGCTTGCGAAATATTAAATAGGTAAAAATCTCTAAAATGAATTGATTTTGTTTTTATTCAAGATTTTATATTAAGAATGTTAGAGAGAAATATATTATTTTTCATTACAAACTTAAACCTGAAAATTAGATTTTAAGGTTTAGTTATCCGGTCTAATTTAGAGTAGTGCTCTTTTATTTGTTGGTACAATCGCCCGGTAGTTAGAGCGAAACTCTATTTCAAAAGTTTTTATAAGAATTATTATGTGAAAATGTATTGACGACATGTTTTCAATAGTGGTTTTAAAACTTGAAAGTTAGTACTCGGATAATTAAATTCTTATGTTTAATTTGGACACCTTGAATAAAGTTTAAACTGTCTAACCCCACCAAAGGTGGCATTTAAATGGTTCATTTTCAATCTCTTAGAAAAAGGAATTAATTTAATTAAGCATATTAGTTATCAACCCCACCCATAGGTGTTAATTGATTTGTTTAGTTAACAAAGAATATCTAACCCCACCAAAGGTGGTATTTATATAAAAAAAAGAGAATCAATAAAATATCAATTTATATCTTTAATAACCTAGATAATATGAGCAAGCATAATTAATTTAGTTATTATATCCATAAATACTCCGCTAATATAAATGATAAAATTTGCATGAATATTTATTGAATCTGTATATATGTTTATTTTTAGATAATTATTTATTGAATTTGTATCTATGTTTATTTTTATGTTATTAGATTATATTTAATTAATCTGTATATATGTTTTTTTATGTAAGTAGATTAAAAACACAAAAACCCCAAAATATCGTGACAGGATGTTTAGGATTTAATTTGGTTTTTAAAAGTTTGAATAATAAATTAAAAACCACATACATTCCTTCCTTAGATCGACCTTGGGAGTATACTTATCATTTTCTTCGAAATGATTCGTGCACTTGCGAGAGTTTTATAAATATTAAAATCAAAGTATTGGCAAGAATCGACGAAGTCGGTTTTCGCTCATCAACAAATAAATTTGCTAATGTGGTTACTGACATCCCTCCATATTCTGCCTCTCATATTCTCAATTGACTACTAAAGGAGGTAATTATGGTTCTACATTTATTGATTTTTCTTTTAACACTTGGCTTATTGATTCTGGGGCTACTGATCATATGACTAGTGACCATTATATTCTTGATCCTTTAAAATCTTCTTTTATTAAGTCTATTCAGGTTTCCAATGGGATACCAATGCCAATTATAAGGGTTGGTAATGTCTCACTGTCACCCACATTCTCCATGTCTTTCGTTTTACTAGCACTATCTCTTTAATAATCTCTTGTCAATTAGTAAAATTACAAGCATCTTAATTGTTTAGTAACATTTTACTATACTCATTATGTATTCTAGGAAAATCAAACGAATATGACTATTGGCACTAATAGAAAGAGGGGGACTTTACTACTTGGAAATGAGGGTGTGCAATACAAACTATGATGTTTGAGTGGATAGAGAGACTGGAAAGTTGAAAGTTATATTATATCACGATCTTTTAGGACATCTGTCCTTTTATGCTTAGAATGTTTGTTCCTTTGGTTTTTTTCTATTAATTTTGCTTCTAATTTTAGATGTTAACAATGTATTTTTTACTAAAAATCATCATATTCCTTTTAAAGTTAGTAAAAATAAAAGTTGTATTCCTTTTACTTGTGTTTATACTCATATATGGGATCTTTTAGCGACGAATTATAAGGGTAATGTTATGCATGTTATTACTCAGTTCTATGATATCATAGTTACACAATTTCATGCTAAGATTCAATTGTTTGATTTCAATAATGGTCATAAGTTTGTGAATTAGTTTAGTCTCTTATTGATTTCTTCCAAACTCATGACATCATCCACCAAACAACATGTGCTTATATACCACAAAAAATAGCATAGAAAACCATAAGAACTGTCATCTTCTTGAGGTGGCATGCCTTATGCTTCACTCTGCATGTCCCTAATCGATTTTAGGCTAAATTTGTCGTGAATATTTCTTATCTTATTAACTGAATGCCTGCTCATATTGACTATCAGACTCCTTTGAGGATGTTTTCTCTTTTTCACTATATCTAATCTTCCTTGAATCTACGTCTTAAATTTTTTAGGTGTGTTTCTTACATTCATGTCCATGCCCTCCATAGGGGCAGACTTAACCCATGTGCTCTTAAATGTGCCTTTCTCAATTACTCTAAGATACATAAAGAGTTTAAATGTTTTCAACCCCCTACTGATAAATATTATGTCTCTATGGATGTTCAATTCTATAAAAGAGAGTCTTATTTTTCTAGAGAAATTTATCTAGCTCTTCTTAGAGGGAGATTAGTAGTAAGAAAAAGAAGAAATTATTGTTGGAAGAGGAGAAGTTGTGGATTTCTGGTTAAGGGGAGAATTTGTCTCCTATACAATCTAGTAACTCCTTAGAACCTCCTCATCCTATGGGAGATTCCAAAGCTGAGAAGGAAAGGCCTCTTTATTTGTTCTAACATCAATGTAGAAGGAATAACAATGTTATCATTATGCCTCTGCCTTCTTATGCTCCTGCTATTCTTGATGATATTACCATGTCATTGAATGATTCTTCTATTATTGATTTTGAGGTACACATTTTTTATTTACCTCATACTCCAGATATTTCTACTATTGACATACCTTCTAACCCTATTTTAGTGCCTACTACATTGGATCCATTGGTTGATGGTCAAGGTAGAAGGTACACTCTTCAAATTCATAAACAACCTAATAGACTTGGCTTCTTTAAGCCCTATTCTAATGTCACTTATTCTATTTTTGACTTTATCTCTTATCATCACTTATCCAAAAATTACTTAACTTTTTCCCTTCGGATCACTTCTGTTTCTATTCCTAGTCATTTTCAAGAAGCCTTTGAAGATCCCAAGTGAAAATCTATTATACTAGAAGAAACGAATGTCTTTCAAAATAATTGTACCTAGAAGTTGGTTGATTTTCCTTAGGGGAAGAAAATTGTTGATTTCAAGTGGGTATTCACCATAAAATTTCATTTAGATGGGGTAATAGAGAGGAATAAAGCCATATTAATTGTTAAAAAAATATACTCAAACTTATGGGATTAACTATACGGAGATATTTACTTTTGTAGCTAAGATGAACACAATATGAGTTGTATTCTCTATTACTATGAATATGGATTGACCATTAATGTAATTTGATGTGAAAAATTCCTTTCTCTTTGGGTAATTGATAGAGGAGGTATACATGGAAAACCTTCATGGGTTCCCAACAGAAAAAGCTAAGGTATGTAGGTTAAAAAGGACTTGTATTGGTTGAAACAGTCAAATAGGGCATGGTTTGGTAGATTGAGTCACATGAGGAAGGAGTATAGTTTTAAGTATAACCAAACAATTCACACTTTTTTTATAAAATAGATGGTAATGACATTACATTACTTATTGTTTATGTTGATGACATGATTGTCATAGGTGGTAACAATGATGAGATAGAAAAGTTACATAGCTACTTATCTAAAGAATATGAAAAGAATGACTTGAGAAATTTAAAATACTTCTTAGGTATTGAAGTTTCTCATTCCAAACAAGAACATTTTCTCTCTAGCTATAAGTATGATTTACACCTTTTGATTAAAACTAGTAATTTTGCTTGTGTTTCAGTAGAAACTCCTATTGAATTGAATCATGGCTTAGCTATTTATTCCAATCAAATCCCAACTAATAAGGAAACAATTTGACATGATTTAAAACACGCAAGTATACATGATTATATACAAGTGATAGGTAATTTAAGAACAAGGGCTTCGTACCTACGAGAATTGGTAATAATATATATTCTTAATTACTAGCTCATTAAAAAGTTAATTAAAATTAGTAAAAAAGGGTTTTTTGTTGTTTTTGAAAAGAAAATTAAATCTATCAATTAAAGACTAATAAAAATAAAAATGAAATCTAAAGATTACGATAAAGATATTAATAGCATAACGATTGCAAGATCATTCTCCATCACTAGTTTGTATTGCAAATCAACAAAATCATATCTTATTATCCTATTCTTTAATCATACCAACTTAGAGAAATTCATAAAGGCGAAATCTTTATTTCTTCTTACCTATTTGTTGAATTAAATAAGCTCTTAATCCAAACACTTTTCAATAGACAACCTAGAATAAAGTCTCTAAATTTAATCAAAAGCATTCAATTTTAAGAATCAAATTGGATAAATGTTAAATACACAAGCTCGGTTTAATTATCTTGAGTATTAATCCTCATTGCAAGCAATTTATCACTAATTATTTAAATTGATGGAGCAATATCCAATCAATTAAAGATGAATTAATTTTATTATTTAATTTTACACTTAAATAATCAAATAAATTCATATAATAATTAAAATTGAGAATTAATACATAATCAAAAAGAATAATTTAATATAATATTGCAGATCTTATTAAATATTGCAATTCATGTTTAAGGTTTTGAAATCACATAAAATTAATTATACTCACCGTTTATACTACCATAATTTTTTTTAACCATAATTATTTGTACCTACATAGGTTTTCATTCCAACCTTTAATAATTATAAGAATATATAAAGCTCTACAGAAAATAGGACTTATCTTTTTTTGGTAAATCTTATCTAACCAATGGTTTATGCCTACTTAGGTCGTTTGTGACCTTAAAATGAGTTAAAGTTCCATAAGTAACAAGACTCGTCTTTTACTATATAATTTTATCTAGCTAAAGGTTTGTACTTACTTTGATCGTTTTACCAACCCCAAAATGGGTTGAAGCTTTATAGAAAATAGTACTCATCTTCTCATCATATAATTTTATTCATCTTTCTACCTGTACCTATCGATAATATTGACATATTATTGATTTACTACCTCTTCCTTAGGACTTACTACCACCTACCGATTTTGTAACTCAGTACAGATATAAAACAAATAAAACTTTTGTAGTGGTACAATAAGTTTTATGCTATAAAGACTTCACATACCCCTTGGTTTTTGCACAAGTAACTCAACACAAACACAATATTTAAACTTAATAATATAGTAAATAAGAACTATACTATAAAGGCTTCATATCCTCCTTGATTTTTAACACCAAATAACTCAACACAAATGTAATAGTTAAGTTTAATTTAAGCAGTGTTAAAAGACAAGTGTTATGATTTGTAACAAAATGATCTTTCAATTCTTATAATCTACTTAAGGAAAATTCCTTATTATTCAGCATAGATAAGCATAGTATAACTAGATTATAAATCACACAAAAAATCAAGTATCTATAATTTATAATAACTCATTCAACATCCTTTTTGGCTCTGATACCAATTGTGCACCAAGGATCTGGGGAGTTAGGAGAATAAATACAATACTAAAGAGACAAGCATACTATATTGAAAACAGACGACTTAACCAACTCTATATGACTTTATATAAAAATAAATAAAAGTTTTACAAACTAAAGACTTAAATCATAAACTGAGAACAATTATAACTTACATAAATTTGAGAATATGCAAACAAAATATAATTATTTAAATACCTAGATGGTCCAATCGAGGCTGAAAATCCTCCATTAAGACATGTAACTTTCTCATCTGCCAAAGCTAAGGTTGAAGCATGTCCTCTCAAAAATACCCTAAAAGACCAAGCTACCAACCTTAAAAATGTTGTTTTACAAAATAACTTTACCAACATCAACCTAGGCACCTTAGGTAAACAGCTCATTAGGATAGGATAGAGAAAAATCAAAAGGCTATTATTCCATCTACCTTCTACAAAGCCGTTGCTGGTAAGATACAAAACCCTATCTTCAAACCCTTCCAAGTGTCTAAACCAGCCCAAGAATAAGTATCATCACCAAAGTTTAAGTTGCTCCAAGCCCTTAGAGATCTTCATAAGTCTTAAGTAGAAGCCTAAAGCTCTAACTCCAAAATACGTCCAACTGTCCCTGAGTCTCCTCAAACACTTACGACTCTACAAAATCCATCACAGAATATTAGCTCTTAGATCATAAAGACTCTACTACTTCTAATGAAGAAGTCTTTCAGGAATCTGAGTTGATTCCTCAAATCTCAAAACTAATTTGGCTACAACCAATACTAGTTAGGTCCTCACTAATAGAAATGAGTACCCAACCAAATCAGGTTATCCAACCAAAATATAATGCCTCATCTATCTATGAATGGAACATAGATGGTATGATGGAAAATCAAATCTTAAATACATTATAGGAGATGACTATGGTATCAAATGCATATAAAACCCAGTCTAGAACAACAGACAAAACCATTATATAACTCTTAATAGTTGGTTTTTTTGACCAACTAAAAGGATGGTGGGATCACCACCTTTCCAAACAACAATAGTCACATATTTTCAATGTCATTCTGACTGGAGAGTATGATGAACCTATACTTGATCATCATGGGAAAAGATGCATGTGAGAAGATGAGTGATTTTAAAAATTATAAAACTACTTTTCTTAGCAAAGTTATGCTCAGGGAAGATTCAAACCAACCCTTATGGAAGGAAAAGTTTTTAGTAGGACTTCCTCCACTTCTTGGAGATAAGGTTAGAAACAAAATTTGCAGAACTTATGGGAATCACATCATCCATTATGATCAACTAATCTATGGTGAATTAACCAGTTTTGCACAAAAACAAGGACTTCAGTTTTATCAAGATTTGAAGCTCCAAACATAGATGAAACAAGAACTAAAAATTTACAAAAGAGAAATAGGATGATTCTGCAAACAATTTGACAACTTACTCCTCAAAATCAAAAAATGTACTGGAAATTGTAGAAAGAAACCTATTTCAAAATCATATTCAAAATCTTATAGAACATTTTCAAAATATCCAAAACCATCCTATGACAACCCTAGAAAGGAATTTTATAGAAAACCACATAAAATATCTTTGAGAAAACCCTATAAAACTTTTGAGAAATATTTTTCATAATTAAAATACTTAAGATGCTTTAAATGCACTAAGAAAGGACATACTACAAATTATTGCAAAATGTCTAAAAACCTTCACAAGCTAAACCTCAAAGAAGAAACATTACAAAAAATCTCTACCATAATGGTAGAATCAATATCATCATCTGAGTCTGAACCTTGGATTGAATACTCTGATGATCAAAATCCATAAATAGATGAGTTAGCTACAACTGACTTTGAAGCTCATGCAAAAAAGATCGACATGCTTAACAAAGAACACAATCAACTCTTTGACATAGTTCTTAAGTTAAACAATCATGATCTTACAAAATAATACGTGGAACATATGGCTAACACCATTGCCAATGAACAACGACAACCAAAAACAACATAACTTACCTCAACCAGCACATGCCGATATGATCTTACTACCATTCTTGATAGGAAGAAACAAAATAAAAAGCCACAAATTCATATCCAAGACTTGCAGGCTGAAATCAAAACTATTAAGCTAGAACTCCACCAACTTAAGAGAAAACAGAGAAAAGATTCTCAAAAAATCCAATTATTACTTGCCAACCAAAAGACTAGAAACAAGAAAGGGACATATAACTAAGTTAGAGGAAGAAATTGACCTAGAAATGGATTCAAAAGTCCTTTAAAACATTGAAAAAGCTCCAGAATAATATATACAAATTCTGTGAGAACTTACTAGTCGGAAGAATAGGATCATGGTTACCTTTGTATTTCCAAATAACTAAAAACTAGAGACAATAGCACTCTTTGATACATTTTCTATTATTAATTGTATTAACCCAAGGCTTGTATCCAAACGATTCCACCAAAAAGTAGACAAGAAGATCAACTCAGCCAACAATTCAAAGATGAATATTACAAGCAAAATCCAAGCTAGCATTCTCAACAAAACTTGTTTAGTTTAAACCCCATTTGTCATGGTATCTAAAATTATCGATTCGGTTATATTAAGTACACCTTTCATGAACATCATTACCCCATACATAGTCAAAAATGACAAAATATCTTTCAAAACCCAAGGAGAAACCCTTAGCTTCCTCTTCTTGGATGAACCTAAACCCAAAAATCTCAACCTCATTCTAGCCAATGTCATTTATCACCATGATATTTCCACACTTATCAAAAGTAGAGAAAAGGACCTTCTCTACCTCAAGCAAAAAATTCAATTTCACATAGTTGAAAAAGAATTACAAAAAATGGAGGTAAAACACCAAATCTCCAAAATTCAAAACCTTTTTGAAAAAGAAGCTTATTATGACCTTCCCAGTGCCTTCTACATCTTAGGCCCCAACTGAAAATATAAACCATGAATTCATGGAAAAACCATTATTAGACATAACACTATTACATGCATATATTGAATCACCGCTTAATATCACTTACAATCACCTATAACTCTCTCACACTCAAGCATCCTCTCTGATTCCCTTTCCTTTTGTAATATATACATAACCTTCAGCTTTTAATAATTTAAAGTAAGTTTGTATTTATTTTATTTTAGTTTCTATATTTAAATTTTAAATAATTATATTTTTTTTTGTAATACTTATGGCCGGCTAAGCCACCTAACCTATCAATATATATATTGTTTTTGTTTTTGTTTTTTTTAATATATAGGGTACATATCATAGTAGTGGCTATTTTCTATATGTTAGTCATTTAATAAATTATAGCACAGTTGATACTCTTAAATCTTATTCTAGTATGTATATAGAATCTTTTCTCTTTTTGTGCAACTCCACTTATTCTTGAACTGTAGAATATAGCCAATGTATTTAATTGAAAGGGTAAGGAATGGATACAAATAATTGGCTTATGTAGGTTCAAATTAATTCTCTAAAAGAGTTGTTCTTTAAAAAATAACAACAATAAGGGTAGGACAATTTAGCCAAAGAATTTAATCCTATTGTGTTAATAATTTTTCAAGAAATACGTTTAGCATTTTCCTTGATAAACTTAAAGAAAAGTTCTAGCAATCTATTATTATTCATTAAAAGTATAGCAAAGTTTCAAGGGATTCACAACGATGTTCACAAGTTCATGAATATAGATTAATCTATAACCAATTTAGCTATTGTGCATGCAAGTTTTGAGCAAAATTATCATAAAGTTACCTTCACTTAGGAACAAGGTCAAGACTATATCAACATTCATGATCCTTTTTTACCAAACATTATTTAGCTAATTTCATCACAGATGCTAGAAAGCAGAGAGAAAACACATGATTGATTCTAAGCTTGTCTATTAATCATAACTATCCTAAGGAATGTAATAAATAAATACTAAAAAAAAAATTGTGCTACCTAAAGTGTACTAATCCTAAAACATGCTAAACTAATCAAGCATAAAAAAAATAAAGATAGTGTTGTGTTAACACTCTCCCACACCTAATTATTACATTATCCTCAATGTAAGCACATGCATATATGTAATGTAAGAAGAGGTAAAAAGAGAGTATAAAACAAATATGGTGGGTTCCTCTCAAAAAGCGCTTGATTTAACATCCTTAACCTAACATTACCATTTTCATCATCCACCACCATCAAAGATCTTGAAGAGTTTGATGTCTTAATTTTGAGCTAGCAATTCATTATTTGCATCCTTGCACCTTGATGGTAGTCTCCTTTGAAGAATACTAGACATATATGTTCCCTTGATATTCAGCACTTCAAGAAAGAGTTAGTAGTCATAGATAAATAGATAAATAAATCTAAACTAAAAATAAAACTAATGATAAACTAAAAAAAATAAATTAATTTAAAAAAAACTAGCAATTATGAGAAGAATTGTTAAACTAATTCCCGAAAACGGTATCAAAAATTTGACACAATTGAAAACAAGCAAGTATACATGATCATGTACAAGTGATAAGTAATTTTAAAAACAAAGGCTAACGTACTCATCAAGATTAATAAGAATATTTACTCCTAATTACTTGCTCATTAGTAAGTTAATTAAAATTGGTTAAAAGGGATTTGTTTTTGTTATTTTTGAAATGAAAATTAAATCTATCAATTAAAGACTAATAAAGATAAAAAAATAAAATCTAAAAATTACAATAAAGATATGAATAACAGAATGATTGCAAGATCACTCTCCATTACTAGCTTATATTGTAAATTAACAAAAGCATATCATATTCTTCTATTATTTGGTTACACCAACTTATAGAAATTCATAAATGTGAAAAATCTCCACCTCTTCTTACCAATTCGTTGAATTAAACAAACTCTTAATCCAAACACTTTTTAATAAACAACCTAAAATAAGCTCTTCAAACTTAATCTATTAAAGGCATGCAATTTTAAGAAGCAAATTGAATCAAGGTTAAACACACAAGCTTGTTTTAATTATCTTGAGTATTAATCCTCATTACAAGAAATTTATCACTATTTATTTAAATTGATCAAGAAATTAGGTAACCAATCAACTACATTGATTAACAATGAATTAATTTAATTAGTTAATTGTACACTTAAATAATCAAGTAAATTCATACAATAATTAAAACCAAGAATTAATATATAATCAAAAAGAATAGTTTAATAGAATATTGCAGATCTTATTATATATTGTAATCCATGTCTAGGTCTTTGAAATAATCAATTATAAAATTAGCTATTCATGGCAAACAATAAATTCAAAAAATTATTTATGAAAATAATACAAGAAAGGGAAAGAAATCTTAGGATTTTTATTCTTGAATGTGATCTTGAACTCCTTTTCTTGAATCTTCTTCTTATCAATTGTTGCCTCCAACTTAATTCTATAAATTTTGTATATCCATCTCTCTAAATCCATATTTTAATACTCTCCTTTTATTTTGTATTGTGTTTATTTGTATTATATGAGATAAAAATCAAATCGAGATATAACTAAGATTCTTGGTATTCTGGTGGAGATAAGATTAATGTGCATCACATGTCAAAATGATAAGATAAGTTGCAAAGTATATCCACTTATTTTCAAAGTAAATCCACCTATCAAATAAAAATCATTAAAAAATCCATAAAATGCTAGAAAAATTCCAAAAAATCTAGAAAATCATATTTTTTTCAATAAATACAAAATAAATAAGTTTAGATCATTAAAATAATAAAACATGTGTAAATGTAAAGGAATTGATATTAAAAATTAGTAGAAAAATCAATTTATTTGACTCATACTCTACCTAACTTGTCATATGCAGCTAGTGTGATAAATCAATTCATATATAAACCTAGTGAGCAATACATGGATGTAGTGAAATGGATCTTAGCTTACCTAAAGTCCTCCTCAAGAAAAGGTATTATGTTGTCTAAACATGACTTGTCATATGCAATTAGTAAGGTAAGTCAATTCATGCATAATTCCAGTGAGTGACACATAGATGTGATGAACCAGATCTTAACTTATTTAAAGTTCTCCCTAGGCAAGGTATTATGTTGTCTAAACAAAGACATCTAGACATTATAGTTTATACTAAATTTGACTTTATGGGTTCTAAGATAAATAGGAAGTAAATTTCAAGATATCTTACATTTATTGGAGAAAAATTGCTAACTTGAAAGAGTAAGAAACAATCATTATCTTACACGGAATTTGAATACAACGCTTTCACCATGGTATTATTAAGCTTTCTTGGTTGAAGATTCTCTTAAGTGAACTTAGTTTTGGTCCTAAGAAACCTATGATTCTATTTTGTGATGACACTGTAGCTATTGAAATTGCTAATAACCTGGTATAACATGACCGAAACAAAGCACTTTGAGCTTGACAGTAATTACATCAAAGAAAATTGGACTCTAATAACATCAAAGTTCTGTATATCAAGAATATTGATCAGTTAATTGACATTATGACGTACGGTGTAACTAAAAATTATTTCCATGCTACATTGTCCAAGTTGGACATATGTGGCATCTATGCCCCAACCTTAGGAGGAGAGTTAACGTGCATAGATATATATTGTATGTATTCTACTTACTTTAGGATAAATTCTATTAGTTTGAGTATAATTAGTATTATTTATCATTATCTCTTATCATAAGTTTGTATATATGAATAAATACACTATGGACTAATAATAATATGAAGCTTTTACAATCAATTAAATAAAATTAAGGATCAAATGTTGTTAAGAAAATGGTTTGTGTCCTAATGATTTTCATGGTAGTATTAAAATAGTAGTGAGAATGCTTTGGAGTTTTAGCATTTTTTTTTATGAATTTGTTTGCATATACAAAAAGAAAATATTTTTAAAGATATGTTCAATTTTAAAATAGTACAATAGTCAAAAATAAAAGCAATTCCTCAAAGGATGTCATTTCATATAATATTTTCTAAAATAATTGTTACGAACATAAATTTTTAAGAGTAAGTAATTAAATTGAAATGAAATGAACAAATTTATTACATTATATTAACTAATCTTTTCATGATTTTTTTTTATTTTCTGTAATAAAAAGAAAAATAAAAGTTTAAAACACCCTTTAATTTCATTTGTAAATTACTCAAAATGTTAAAAGCTGGAAGTATGAATAGCTGAAATTACTATTTAAATGTTACTATTCTTTATTTTAAAAGAAATTCACAATTCAACCCTACTATTTTAATATATAATGTTATCAATTTTTACTTGTACGTCATAAAATAATTAGTTGTTTGTAATTTATTTTTAAAAGTGAAAAGCTCCTTTCAATATAGAAAGATAAACTCAAATTTAATAATAAATAATCATAATATTTAATACAAATTGTATTGATAGTAAATGTTTTAATGTATTGATAGTTTAACAAAAATTAGCTTTTTGAATATTTTATCGTATTAAATCTAGATGATACTAGAAAAAGATGAAGAAGAAGAATATTCGATGTATTTTCAATTTTTTTAATTTAAATGTTATTGGTGTAATTTTGTTATGAATCTATGAAACTTTTTTTTCTTTTCAAAAAGAATATATTGGTAGTTTTAATCTACTACTATTATTTATAATTACTTTAAAGAAAATTAATATCACTACATGTAGAAAGCCAACCCAAATGGATTTTTACTTATAAATTCTTCATATTTGCAGCGATAATATTCTTTTCATTTGGATTTTTTCAAAATGTATTTTATTTTTGTTTACTTATAAATTATGAAAATAATACTTAAAATTGTCTATTAATTAAGTTAACATTCATATACATTACCACGTACAAAACATGTACGTTGATGCTACTATACATACGTATGCAACTATACATTATCTTTAACCTTGGATTATAAGTTAATGACTTAAGAGATACATGGCAATTTTATTTTTCGAAAATCACACAAACTAGCTAGGGCTAGGGTCCAATTTAGTAAATTTTTCAAAAATTTGTTCTAATTTAACAAATTCCATAACGTAGAATTAGGTGTGTCGAATTTTTACATACCCATATAGAAAGGAAAAAATAACGGCAATTACATGGAGGCAAAGAACTATCACATATTTTTGAAAATTCTAAACTTCTAACAAAAACATAAATAGTGATAAAAACATTATAAAATAAAACTAACTCAAAATAAATTATGAATAATGCATAATTCGATCATATTTTGTGAATTTTTTTAAATATGTTTAAACCAAAATGGAATTGCATATTGAGGGTCAAAAGCAACATATTATTGTTATTACTATTACAACAATAATATATAAATGGTCATTATATTCAAATAATTAACTACAATCTAATATCATGTTGTTATTGATAAAGTTGTAATTTAGAAAAATAGTAAACCAAATAATTATTATAGTTTGAAATATACAAACATTTACGAAACACTTCAATTTTTTTTCTTATAATTTGATTACTTAATTTTAATTTTCATAGATTGATTTTCTAGGTGAGACTTGACACTATCTCCCAATTCCACCCAAGGTGATATCTAACAAAGTCTCCTCTTGAACAAAAAAAAAGGAAAATTTAGCCAGTCTATTAAACCATACGTAACGAAAGACAGAAAACTTTTATCATTTTCATATACTTATTACACATAATTAGGACGGGCTTGAACCTAAACTAATAAATTCTTTAATATATAAAGACAGTACCATACGTCCATACATATATTTATACTACTTTCCAATATTTATATTTAGTATAAGTGCAAAATATTTCCTTAGCATTGTCATTGACAATTACTAACTAGCCTAAGAATTTAAAAGGAAAAAAAAAGTATTTTTTGAAATTCCTTACGTAAATTTTGCATAATATAATTACAAATGGAATACGTTTCATACTACTTATAAACACTATATTAATATCTTTCTTAACCAGAATACTCTTTTCATACAGTAACATCTCAAGTCTGTCTCTCTTTTCTAATTGATCCCTTGCGACATTGAATATTTGAACAAAGACATAAATCAATATCTGACAAACTTTGTTATTTTACCAGAATCAAATCTACATGTTTTACCTTAATAAAATGGTAGTGCGCATATAAATTGGGTTTAGTTCCCCCCATCTTCTGTTAATTATTATGGATCTGCATGCCCAGCAATATCATCATCACTTAAACCACTTTCTTCATCTGTAATTTGCTCGTCGCAGCTGTCCACATCAGCTATGGATTTGGTAATATGTTCCCTCTTTGCATATTTCTCACAGTACTCTGTATAAAACATTATTAATAATGATAATAAGCATATATAAAATATGGGGAAAGAAACACTGTCTATAGATATATATATGTTGGAAAATCGTCACCTTTTACTTTCTGATCATACAGTGTCCTGTCCTTCATCATTAATGATGCAGCATCAGCATTAAGAGGGTCTGAAGGGTTTGGGTAAAGCAAGAGTTGTGGCAGGAATACTTCAAAAACATTTAAAAGATCTGCACTATATATGGAGAAAAAAAAAGCCCCTTGTTATATATATATATGGGGTACTGAGTTTACTATGAAGAAAAAAGACAATAGACAATTACCGAACATTGGACTCCATGACTGGTTAATTACATCTAAGCAGACAGAACCGGATCTGCAATTGTTAACAGACACCAAAACCACTTGTTATAAGAAAGATTAAAAAGAAGATAAGGAATAATGGTTTTGAAGGGAAGATTGCTCACAGCTCATCAACATTTGGATGAAAAATCGTGTTCACAAACCCTATAGAAGGAGACTTGTATGGGTAAGCGTCAGGAAGCTCTACACGTATCTTCCAAAACCCACCTTCATAAAGGCCTGCAACCATTATAGTCATGCAAACAAATTAAAGGATTCTTTATTTTTCTTGTAAATATTTAAGCTGGTATAGAGCAATGTTCGATCCTCAATACTTTTAATTCATTTTCTATATATGTAATTTCTATATATGTAATTGTGCATAGGATCCTCACCCCTCTCCTCAACACTTTCAATTCATTTTCAATATATGTAATTCTGCATAGTATCCTCACTCCCACTCCAACATTTTTAATTCATTTTCAATATATGTAATTTTGCATAATATCCTCACGGGGTTCACTATCTTAGTAATACCATAATCATACTTTTGGTACCCTTTTTTTACCCATATTTTTGAAAGGGTACCTTGGTAGTATCCCCATTTAAAAAAAATGTACCAATTTGATATAATTTGTCATTTAATTGAGAATTTTTCACATGTATAGTAATACACATGCGATATTCAGAGGACATATTCAAATAATCAATTTAAATGATTTTTAGAGGACATTTTCAAACAATCAATTAATTGATTATTCGAAAATACCCTCTAAATATTACACATATATTGCTACACATGATAAAAACCTATAATTAAATGATAAATTGCACCAAATTGGTATCTTTTTTAAATAAAGGTACTATTAAGATGCCATCTTAAAAATATAGATAAAAATAAATATCAAAAATAGAATTACGATACTACTAAGGTAGTGAACCTGTATCCTCACTCCCACTTTTTTTGGTGTTTGCCTTTTTATAAATTAATAAATAAAAAAATAAAAAAATCCTCCTAAACTAATATAGTAAGAGAAATTTTTATATGAGCCAAGTTTATGGGTTTATGGATGTCGTGAAGAACCATTCCATTGATTGCTTTGCATAGATGTATTTACTTACATATAAAAGGTCCTATTTTATAATGTACTAATAATATCATCTTAAAATTTTCAACGCACACCACATACTCATACACCTGCGAGTGAAAACCCTAAGCACCATAAACAAAAGAATTTATCAATCATCCAACATTGTGTCCCTATCTACGTCGGCATTTGACCCAACCACTATGTTGACGGATGACCCAAACACCACGTCAGCATTGTCAGCCACCAACTACCCACATAGTATAGCCACCATGCAAATCCTCTCCGGCACGATGGGATCTACCTTTGGTTTCTTTTGACATAGACCGCTGCAACTACACCTTCCCAGCATTGTGGTGACTACCCTAACTTGCAAGTCGTTGATGTGTGTTGTAACAAATATTTAATATTGAAATAGTAAGCACTAAATAAGTGCCCAAGCCTTACATAGGCACTAGTTCATAAGTTTAACCCTACATAGAAAGCTGAAAAAATTGATATAGTTGTATCAGTTTAGATAGGCACTATACTATATAAGGGGTATGTTAAGTGTAAAGTGAGAGTGTGGTGTATCGTTAGAACAAGTGTATTCTCTCATTCTTAGAGATGTAATCATTTGGAACTAAAGTTAGTTAAAGGAATGTTACAATATCATAATTATTATTTTATACTTGAATTTCAAGTTTAGATTTAAGTTATAAATATCTCATAATTATAATTATTATCTTTTATATTATTTAATTTTATGCTAAATGATTATTTAAGATTATATTTAAGAGATATTTTAAGAGCAAATATTTCATTAATTGTTCACTTTTTAATATTTAAACCATATTGGTGATTAATAAAAGTAACGAGAATGAAATATATTTTTGGAACATTAATTGAGAGGCCCTAGTCCTTGAAAGACTAAAAACTTGAGAGGTCATGGTTCCCTAGAATAACCATAAATCTATCAATTTTATTTATTTTTGTCATTTTAATAAAATATATGAAGTGAGTTCGTATTATTTGGTATTAGAGCTAGTTAATATCATTTGATATATTGTCATGATTGGAAGGAGCATCTTGAACACTTACATAAAGGTGGTGTTTAGAGTGTTATCTCAACCTACCTACTTGTATAAAAATCCAAGTGTGCTTTTGGCAAGACATAAATTGAGTAATTGGGGCATATCAACTCAAATGAAGGAGTGGTGAATGGTGATCGATCCAACAAAAATTCAGATTATGCTTCAATGGCTAAAATTGAATTCTCTCAAATCTTTAAGGGGGTTCTTGAGGTTAAATGGATATTATTGGAGATTCATCAAGGATTATAACAAGACTAGTCAACCACTCACTTCCTTATTGAAAAAGGATAACACCTGTTGGGAACAATCTGCTGAAGAAGCCTTTAAACAGCTCAAACATATCATGTGCTTTGCACCAGTGTTGGCATTGTTGAACTTTCAAAAAGAGTTTGTAATTGAATGTAATAAATTTGGAAATGGGGTTGGAGTGTTGCTTTTGCAAGACCATAGACCAATAGCTTACTTAAGCAAGGTTTTGGCACTAAACAATTTAGACCTTTCAGCCTATGAGAAGGAAATGTTGGCAGTCCTTCAAGCTATAAGAAAATGGAGTTCGTACTTGATAGGAAGATACTTAAGATAGACTCTGATCACTTTATTTGAAGTGTTCGTTAGATCAGCAAATCACAACACCAATGGAACAAAAATGACTTACTAAACTTGTAGGATACGACTATGAGATTGGCTATTGCAATGGTAAGGAGAATAGGAAAATAGATGCCTTATATAGACTACATGAAGAGAAGGAAATACTGATCATTATGGCTCTATCCCTTCCTGTTACTAACAGGCTCAGTATACATTAAGAGGAATGGAGAAAAGATGAGAGAATTTGGCAACTTAGAAAGGGTTTACCACAAATCCAGCTTCACATTCCAAGTTCACTCAGACAAATAACCAATTGTGGTTTAAGGGAAGGCTATGGATGTCAATCAGAGCACAAGACTCAAGATGCTCGTGGTGAGGTACAAGCCCCACCCTCTCCCCCCCGAATTCCATTCAAGAATTAAAAATATATATATATTGGAAAGGGTGAAGAACTTTTTATTTGAAGATGGAGAGACATTTGTAAATTTGTGGCAGAATGTGACCTATGTCAGTGAAAATAGGTTGAAAATGTAGTATCTCTTGGGTTCTTGCAACAACTTTCTATTCTATAACTTATATGGTATGATATCTCCATGTATTTTATACAAGGTCTTACAAAGTTGCAAGGGAAAAGATTATCTTGGTGGTAATTGATCGATTAAGAAAGTATGCTCATTTCCTAGCTTTATCACATCCCTTTTCAGCAAAAGATGTTACCCAACTGTTGTTGGATAAAATATACAAGCTACATGGTTTTCAGCAAACAATTGTGAGTGATAGAGATCACATTTTCACTAGTCAATTATGGGAGCATCTTTTCACCCTCCAAGGAACTCAACTATTTATGAGTATGGCATATCACCCCCTAATCGATGGCCAGACATAAATTGTTAACAAATGTTTAAAGCATTATTTGAGGTGAATGATCAAAGATAAACTTAACGAATGGAGTAAGTGGTTACCATTGGCTAAATGGAGGTACAACACTTCAATCCATTTATTTTGAGGTGGTCTATGGTCAAAAACCTTATACTTCATACATTCATGGAGAATCCTTAGTGGCAGCAGTAGATAAGGCCTTGAATGATAAAGATCAACGATATGCATGCTTAATGAAAACTTCATCAAACTCGGAGAAGAAAGATGAAGATGTCAGATAATCATGGGTCTGAAAGGACCTTTGAAGTTACTGATTGGGTGTATCTTCGATAACAACCCTTCAATCAAATTTCACTAGCTTTGAAAACAGATAGGAAGTTGGCCCCTCACTTTTATGGACCTCATAAGGTACAGCAAAAGTTTGGACAAGTGGCTTACAAATTAGATTTGCATTTATGTTCCAAAATCCACCCTGTTTTTGATGCCTCATGTCTAAAAAATAAATTAGGAGCCACCAAGTTAACCAAACAAAGCTGCCTATAGTTCCAAGAGAATGAAAAATTATAATTCTAACCGAGTGCAATTCTAAATAGATGCATGGTCAAGAGGCACAATAGACCTATTGCTCAGTGGCTCAACATTGGTCTAATTCTTTTCTGAAGATGAAACCTAGGAGGGTACCTTCAAAATCCAACAAACTATTCCAGTATTCAGCCTTGAGAACAAGGCTGCTTCAAAGGGAGGGGAGCGTTACAACAAAGATTTATAATTACCCTAACCACCATCAACAAAACAACATGTCATACATCCAGCATTATGACCCTATCTATGTCATCGTCTGACCCAACCACCATGTCAGTGTTGTTAGCCACCAGGTAACCACATAGTATAGTCACCACTACAAATTCTATCCCATGCCATTAGATATGCCTCTAGTTTCTTTTACATTGACCACTACAACTATGCTTCCCAATACTGTCGTGACTACCCCTACCTTGCACATTGATATTGTCCCAGTATTTTTATACCTCAATCTGCAGATTTTAACAACCGCTGACTTGGGTTTCCATCTTTTTTCCATTACTAATATTTTCCTCACGCACGCTGGTAATAACATATTTTTTGCATTGTTTGTGCAATTATTGTTATACCTAGCCAATGTCACCACCGTGTTTACCTAGGTTCCACTAGTTCTCCTAGGTCACCGTTAATGTTATGTTTTTTATCGTGAGCTCATTTTTACTTTTTTCCAATATGGTTGTAGGTGGGTTAGTGATCTGGTGATTTTCTACCGTCACCAACCTCGTTTCTCTACATGAGATCCAAGACACAATTTTTACGTTCCAAACGTGTCCTCATCAATGGGTGTCTTGGCCATCTTAACTATTGTTTGGCTATCCAAAGTTTAATGGGTTGGTCATTCTTTGATTTGGAACTGTTCCCTCACTTTGATGATTTAGAGAATAATGGAATCCTAGATTTCATCCTTCTTGTTGATATTTGGTTATTTGGTTAAGTTTCACAATTCTGTACATTTGAGTTCTCTCTATGTCAAGATGTTTAAATTGAATATTAGTTCAAATTGGTAAATTCTTGTCATTTTTGGATTTACAATTTGTGGATTATGATGCATTCTTATTTAATTGATTAAAGGTCTCTTGGTTTTATTTTCTTAATATCATTCTAAGCTCGGTAAAATTTAAGTTATAATACTAATTTCCTATAAAGGATTTTATTAATTTTAGTTCTTTTCTCACCTCACTATTCACCATATGTCATATTTACACTCCAACTTGAGGAGAGAGTCAAGGTGTGTGTTCCCTGTACCTATGTTGATAACCACCTACGCCAGCCTTTTTCATTGTGTCATCTGCACTACTTCCTTGGCAGTCTACATGGCTACACAATCTCAGCATCACTGTTGTCTATCCTGATTTCTAGAATGCCTTTTTCTATGTGATATTGGTCGATGTTTTAGACTATGCCATCACTTGCTCTATTGTTTTATGCGCTTAGAGACTTTAATATGTTTTCCCTACACTCTTAGAGACTTTATTGTGTTATTCTACACACTTATGGATTTTCTAACTACATGTGATCTACGATATCAATTAATTGTAGCATCGTCAAGAAAATGGCATGAATCATTATTTTTGCTTGCTCTGTTGATTAGTTTTTCACATTTGGCTAGAAAATGGCATAAATCATTATTGAATGTTTGGAACTACAGCAAATGATTTATTGTTTCAACCTTCAGTATAATGGATATATTCGTTTCTTTTGGTCAATATTTATTGTCTTTTCTTATTTCTAATGTTATGTCATTTATAATTGTCCAAGTTGTTGGTAGGTGTTCTATCTGTATGCTAAACTGTCCAACTTGAGGGGAGAACTTAAATATTATATATTTATTTTCCTTGTTAGAATATGTATCATATTATGGTTAGGATTTCAGGGTCATAGTATCCCGATAAATATGGTGTACTTTCTATTATTAACAAGAATGATTTATTTAGTTTTCTAGTTCTCATGTCATCTTATTCCTATTTCCAAGTCTCAAATCATTTCAACGTTCTACAATCAAGAAACATATATATGAACCAAATCTATTTCTTATCACATAAAAATGGTAGATACTCTTTCAAAAATTATCTTTTGTTTAATAATAATTCATTAATGCAAAACAAGTCAATTGGGAATTTGTGTTAAGGAAGTGGAATAAAAGCTTAAGAACAAAGTCATTACTGTCTTTTGGGCCATGGAATTCAACACTTAATTCATTGAGGCCATCGTTAATTGTTTCCACTGTGTAATCACTCATCATCCTGAAACAACTTAACATAACAAATCATAGTTGGCAAAACAAATGTCAATTTACCATGACTACGTCATAATGAAATTGAAAATTGTTGGCATAGACTTGGGACGATTGAGAAAGCCATGCAATTTAAGAAGTTAAAGAAATATGCTCCAAAATGGCATATGCATCATCCAAGTTTCACACAGAGACTTACATAAAATAAACTTGTGACGAATGAACCTGAATTTGAAATGGAAAGAAAGGAGTTTAAAATGAAATATCCAAGTTTAATAAAGAACTTAACATAAAATAAATTTGTGACACATGAACATAATTTGTAATGCAACAAGAAGAGTTTAAACTTAATACAAATTTGCATGCCATTCAAGTTTGTTGCATAAATTTGAACTACAAGACAAAGAGGGCTCAGTCTCAGGAAAATCCTATTAAGGGATAATTTCCTAAAATTAAAAGGTATAAAATATCAAAACCTTGTATTAAACGAAACAAAATATTGGGCATGTTGCCCTAGAATCTAGTTCTGTAAATTATCTTGGACCTAAAGCAAGTAAGTGCTGCTAAGCCAGTCAAACAGATACACAAAAATAGTTCTATGAGTTTCCTCACTCAAGATAAAAGTTACAGATGCATTCAACTAGAAGATTGCCAATATAAATCTATCACTTAATAAGGAGTAACAGTAATAGACAGCTTACAGCTTCATTACATCCATCTCCCTTCTCTTACTTGGTGAAGACATTCTTTCGTGAATTCTAAAATCTGAAATAATCCATCAGTCAAATGATTTTTTTTTCTCAGACCCAAATTTAATGACCTCTACAAAATTAATTTCAAATTTTCATACATACCCACAAAAATATGGATATTGTTCCAATTTGGCAAACACCCATATAAGTATATATACCATGCTTGGAGAAATTTGAAATATGCAATCAGGCATATTGTTAAATAAAGTTACAAAACGTACAGAATCTATATTTAACATCAAATGCTAGTCGAAGTAGTCATATATTGCTAATCTGTAGAACATAACTGGTTTCACAATCTAAGACAAATTTAAACAAATATGCTTAAGACATAAATTTCTTTTTAAAGTCCAACTTGATAGAATCTCATGTGTCAGATCCTATTACATTTAAAAGGGAAACTTTTATGTTTTTGATAATCAATGATAAAGTTATTTAGCCAATAAAAATAATGTTTGCTAGAGGAATGTTGTTTGCACCTATTTTTAGACCCATTTGTGAATTCATACCACTCTATGCCTGTCAAGTAAGATCATAAATTGAGAAGTTATGAAATTTAAGTGCAGCATGGCATGCTGTGTGTGAAAAATTGGATTCGCTCAACACATGACTCGCAAAATAATTAAGAAAATTGACAACTAATGTAATGTGAGTGCCACATGGCATACAATTAGTGAGAAGTGTGTAAAATATAAATGTAATGAGGGTAAAACTAGCATTCCTTAATACTCTAATTGGTATGCATCTATACAAGAGAGAAAATATTAATTAAAGTTTTTCAAAGAAAAAGCACTTAAGAGTAGATATATTTGCTTCTCACAATAGCATCAATGATTTAGCTATCAAATAACAATAAATGATGCATGCAGATCTATTCACTTAAATTCAAGGTTGCATGATTGACAATGATTTATTGTAAAAGAAAAAGAAAAAACAAAGGTTTTAACCCTTATCGATCTAAAGAACTTGAGACTAAATATGCTTATTATGTCAGATACATACTTCCTTTTAAAGCAATGTGTAGCAACCAAAGCTAGTAGTGTTGATGTATTTGATGGACAGGAATAAGTCAGAGGCTTTCAATACAAATAAGACTTTTCCAAGAAGCTATCTGTAGTATAACTGCACTTCACATTAGGAATGGAATCCCTGAAGCGGTTGCCTTGAAGAGAGAAGTTGCTTCAAACATAGTTTTGACATATCAAGAACTAATTTTATAACATGGCTCAACTGCCTATTGCATGTCACACCAACCCAATTGTCTCTACAAAAAAAGAACTCATTTGCCATCTCCATATACATTTTCAGGTATAAGCTTGTCCATGAATTGAACTAGACCCTACTTAACCTATTTTTCTTTTAAATTTTCTTTTGATAATACGAGAATGATCAAAATGGGAGCACCAAGATGGGAAAATATTCCATCATTGTCTGAACAAACAGATATTTGCAGGGGGGAAAGTCTCAATAATTTGCTTTATTTTTTATGAATTGATTGGCATTACAAGGCAAAGAAAAAGTTACAATAAAGGATGTTGTCAAGTGATACTAAAATGATATTTCTGGTCTTACTCATGAAAGCTAAATAACATAGCACAAAATTTTCAATATTTGAGCCGACAATTTTAACTACTCTGTGCAAATTGTATATTGCAAAGTAGGACAATAAAAGTGGTAGAAAGAAAAATCGAGCTTCTAAAATGAAAACATAAATGATTAAAAATAGTGACAAAACCCAAAATGGTAAAACTCTGCCTAAAAACTATACATGAAATATAAAAATGAAAATATGCAAGGTATTATAAAGGATCAGAAAGAACATTATATATTATTTACAAAAGGTAACAATGAAAAAATGGTACTTTGGTTTATTTATATTATATTTCCATGAAAACCCAGTAACAGATAATACTGAGTATTACTAAATACTCTAATGCTAAGTGGTATCTAAAGGGTCTACAAATTAAAGAGCAATAAAAATCACAGTTTTCCGAAGAAAAATAAAATAAGAACATAAGTCTACAAGTAGAACAATCTTTTCCCTTGACAATGGTTATAGCTATAAAAGAAATACACGATGCATGAATTGCATCTTCTCTTAGAATTCAATAGCTCTAGGATTGACAAAGATATCTTAAAATGTAGTTGAGATTAATGTGCCCTTTTCGATTGAAATAAATCGAACCTAAATATACATATTTTGAAATTAGAATCATGCTTTCTTAAAAATGTTTATCATACAACACAAAAAGCCTAACGTATAATAGACAAACAAGGTGCAATGTTTCTAGGATTTGCAGCCTACAAAGATATCAAAAACACGATTAAAAAGGGGTATTAGAAATAAAAAGAAAAGGGAAAAAAACCACCAAGATTGATTGGAAAAGAAGAAAACAAAAGGATTATAGGGAAACTGGACATCTTACCACAAATCAGTCAATTCCAAGAACCTTTATAACCTAAGTGATTGTTGTTTCGGGAGAACCAAACAAAAACTACCAAATATATTACGAGATAAAGAAGAGGAAAACTGAATGAAGCAAAAAAAAACCCAGGTAAACAAGAGAAAAGAAAAAACAAATATCATTGATAATAGGAAGTGATAGAAGAGAGAAGGGGGTGCAATTAAGATCGTCAAAATTATCCACGGTTTCGATAATCGCGGTTAATAATGGGATATATTCAAAAAAATTATTCAATTTTTAGATTTGATTATTTTTATATTCAAAATTTTAGATTTGGTTTCAATTTTAGGTAGGATAGGATAATTATCCCAATATTAAAAATTATAAATTATATTTTTTATAAACGTAAAAATAAAAATATTTATAATTTAATGTTTACTAAGAAAATAAAATCAAATATATTAAGTATATATAATATATTATTATTTTTAATTTATAATATTTTTAAAAAAATTCTTGTTTTTGAATGATTTTATTTTAAAATAAAACACAATTCGATCGGTTAACATTCGTTAAGTGCAATTGTTCACTACTTGAGACTAGATAGAAAGCTTCCTTTGTGGTAATTCTATTTAGTTAGTGATGAATGATATTTAATTAGGTGTGATAATTTTAGTGACGATGGTAACACAAATAAAACATGATATAAATTAATTTTTAATAAAAATTATTTGCTAATTTTTTGTGTTGGTAAAGATATTAATTTTCTTACTGTTAAGTAATTGACTAGTTAGTTAAATGATTATACCACTTATAATTATATGATTGGTTGTAATATAACTAACTTGTGCATAACATCAACTTTTCCTTTCCTTTCTTGCATTCTCTCGTTATTGTTTATATGATAATTTTAAGGTTCTTAAAAAGTTCTTTTCTCTTATTCATTCTCTTAATCTTATTCTTTCATCTTTCGTGCTTCTATCATGGATAATCTTCATCTACAACTCCTAATGTTGACAAGAATGTTCACAGTGAAAATAATTCATCTGTTGTAATTCAATCAACGATAATTTCATCATAAATCTTTCTTTTCTATCAAACTAGATAGGTCTAACTACCTTATCTCAACCTATGGTAGGAGGAGTATGTTAATGGTTTTAAGATTGTTTATGATAAATTTGTGCCTAGAACTATGAAAACATTATTTAAATTTTTTGTAAGGAGTCATACAAATGGCACCATACATAGTTGGATTTATGGTTCAGTTTTCCAAGAAGTGTATGGTTATCTCAATGGAACTAAAACATCTCATGAGTTATGGAAGGTTTATGAAGAATTTATCTCATCAGCAGCACATTCTCGTGTGGTGGAATTAAAGCTTCAACTTTATACTATGAGGGAGGATAGTTTAAGTGTTCATGATTACACTATACATAGTTTAAGTGTTCATGATTACGTTATACATGCTATTTCATGTCTTAATTTTTGATATAATGTCTTTGTTTGTTCTATCACAGATAAGGCAAGTATTAAGAATTTTGAAGAGTTTCATACTTGGTATTTGAACATCATCTTTTGTAGCAAGAAAAAGATAGAATCAACATGTTTTTCAAGCTAATTTGGCCAAATATGGACCAAATAACTCTAATTCTAAACCTGATCAATAAGAGTTATTCATTCATTCATAGGTCTCTGAACCTCAAGCCAACAACTTTTTTAGTGATTATGGTAAAGGAAGAGGTCAAGGGAGAGGAAGAGGTAGTTATGTTTAGTGACAATTTTGTGGCAAGAATGATCATGTAGCTTCTACCTACCATAAATTGAAGAATTTACTTAGGGGATCTTAGGGTTATCAATCTCGAAATTCTAAAAATTCACCATTAACTTTTGTTGCCTCTAATTTTGGTGCTACTGATGGTGCATGGGTTCTTGATACTAGTGATACTCATCATCTAACTTATGATTCTTCCAATCTTGGAAATGATGCTCCTTATCCTAGTCATGATGGTGTTCTTGTTGGCAATGGTGAATATCTTGCTATCTCTAGCATTGATTACACTCATTTTCTTACTCTAAATAAGGATTTAATTCTTCACAATGTGTTATACACACTCTTTTCACCCTTAATCTCATATATGTTAAGAAAATAATGTTTACATTGAGTTTCATTCTCATATATTTCTCATTAAGGACAACATTTCGAAGAAGGTACTACTTCAAGGTTCACTTGATAAAGGTCTCTACAAGCTTGTGCAGCATAGAAGTGTCGATGCTTTTGGATGTTCTTCAGATCATTATGTTTCTCTAGTAGCTTTATTGGCCACTTATAGTATCTAACATAATTGTATGTCTCATGTTTTTGATCCTATACTTCACAAAATTCTTTTTTCTTGCAATATTGATGTAATAAAATCCTCTTATAGTTTTGTTTGTAACACTTGTGAACTTGCAAAGTCTCACAAGTAAAATTTTAGTATTTGAACTCATGTTTCTGCTAAATCTTTCTTTGAACTATTGTATATTGATATTTGGGAGCCTTCTCCTATCTCTTATGTGATTGGTGAGAAATAATTTCTCTTAACTGTTGATGATTTTTCTCATTTTTTTAGGATTTACTTTTTGCGTACTAATGATCAAGAAATTTTAGTTTTCTTGAAATTCATGACAATGATTGAACGTTAGTTTACTATAAAGGTTAAATCAGTTCAAAGTGATGGAGGTGGTAAGTTCAACCCTTTCACTTCCTTTCTTAAAAAATTGGGAATTATTGTTAGGAAAACTTGCCCTCACACAAATGAACAAAATGATATGATAGAGTCTAGGCATAAAAGAGTGGTAGATGCTAGTTTGTCTCTGTTAGTTCAATCTGGTGTGTCCAAGTTCTATTGGCCTTATACTTTTAGAACTTTTGTTTTTGTCTAAAATCATGTTCCTTCATAAGTGTTTACTTATAAAGCACCATATTCTCTTATGTATAATCGTGTTCCAGATTATCATTTCCTAAGAGTGTTTGGGTGATTATGTTTTCTCTATCTTTGCATATATAGGCAGCATAAGCTTCATGCTAAGTCATCTTTGTGCATTTTCTTGAGTTATGCACCCAATCAACATGGATACCTATCTCTAGATAATGCCACTGACAAAATTTACACAAGAAGGCATATGGTATATATTGAAAATGGTTTTCCATATTTGTCTTCTATCTTTCTAAATGTGACACATCTTCTCCACATGTAATCTATATTTTAATTAACCACATTTGAATCAAATTTTGCATTCTAAGTTTTCTTTCTAAATCTATTTTGCAAAAACTATTTTGGTACACTTTTTATTAGTTAATTTATTAAACATTTTGTGGTTGTGTTTGATTAATTAAAAAGCCTATAATATTTATGATATTGTACTTTAACATTTGTTTTAGTATTGTTATTGATTTTGATATATATTGTATTCTATTAAATCATCTAGCTGTGGTTTTTTCATGTTTAATGTACTATAGGATACATATTGCACTTGTATCTTTGTGCTAACATTTCAAGTGCTAGTTGAACAGGTTTAATAACTCGTGTGACTCAAGTTTATCAAAATATTGGTCTAGATCCGAACACCTTGCTTGTGAAGATTGTGAAAGAAAACGGAGGCTTGTAAGTAAGTAACTTGGGGGCATTACCTTAGTGGGTAGTTTGAGTCCTAGCCTTGTAATTAAACATAATTTTCATAGTGGATAATTAGGTGGTCCGATGGACCGATGATTTTTATCTTAGATCATTGTTGTGGTCTAGGTGGTTTCCATCTAAAAATTTCCTGTGTTATTTTATTTTTTTTCACATTATTTTATTTATATGTGATTGTTTGTTTGACTATCTGCAAAAAATTTAATTTTTCGTATTTTTGTTAATTAGATCCATAAATAAATAAACTTTGAATTGGTATTAGAGAAGGTCACAAGATGCACTTAATGTTGCATAGGACCTTGTTATAGATTATTTTATTGTGGGTATTAGCTCAAATGTTGGAGAATTTAAATATTCTTTTATCTTTAAATATAATGTAAAAATTTTTAAATAATTGTTTTCTATATATGTTAGAACTATAGAAAATAATGTTAGTTTAAATGTAAAAATAGAAAAGCTAAATGAGCAACTTGAGATACATAAAAGCTTTTCTAATAAATTAGAAGAAGAGAATGATATTATGTAGGAATAAAATAATGTTTTGAATTTGAGTCTTATAAGTTTGAAAGAAGAAAATAACAAGCTTGCTACAGATAAAAAAAATTGGTGCAAGAGCTTAAAGAATCATGTGAAGCTGTGAAGTGGCTAACCATTGGAGCTGAAAGACTAAACAAAGTTCTTGACTATGGAAAACCTTTTTGAGAAAAAAGAGAGCTAAGATGTAGATGAGCACTCTACATCACCCTCTTTAAAGTCAATTAGGTTTGTAAAAACTTTTGATCTCTACTCTTCATACATTATACACACATCTTATGCATCTGCTTCTAAATTTATTTCTGCATGCCATAACTGTGGTAGAAAGGGACATATTGGACTTAGATGTAGATTATTGATGACATATAACTATGTTGATAAGTTGCATGCATCCTATTCAAGAATTAGAGTCATATTTCTAGAAATAAGCACATGATTCAAAAAACTAGAAAATGTTGGGTTAAAAAATCTAATTAAATTGTTTTATAGCTCACATTGCATTTAAAGCTAAATTTACTACTATCTAGTATTGATAGTGGTTATTCTAGACATATGATTGATGACCGTTCTCTTTTCACAACTTTTGAAAAATATAATGAAGGAATAGTTACTTTTGGTGATGGAAATAAATAAAGGATTATTGATAAATGTACAATTTAGATTAATGGTATGCCTCGGTTAGATTATGTACTCTATGTCAATGGACTTAAAGCCAACCTAATAAGCATCATTCAAATTTGTGACAAAGACTATAATGTACAATTTACCAATGATCATTGCATTATAATATACTAAAAAGACATGTGTGTGATTAGAGGAATTAGGTCGTATGATAATTGCTACTGCATTCATATAAGCCCTAATACTATTACTTGTAATTTAGTCAATGATTATTCTATTTCTTTATGGCATCAAAAAATAGGACACATAAACTTTAAAGATCTTGTTAACTTAGCAAAAAAAGAAATTGTGCGTGGTCCACCTACCCTTTCTGAAATTGAAAAAACCTTTTATGGACCATGTTAACTTGGCAAACAAACTCTCTATTCTTACAAGAAAATTAAAAGAGTTAACACAAATAGAACATTTGAGTTAATTTATATTGACCTCATGGGTCGTATAAGAACTGAGAGTTTGGATAATAAGAAATATATCATTGTTGTTGATGATGATTTTTCTCGTTTTACATGGGTTGAATTTCTAAAAGAAAAGTATGATGCATTTGATTTCTTTAATTCTTTTTGTCTTAAAGTGCAGTTTGAATCAAGTAACAACATTATGATACTAAGAACTGATTATGAGAAAGAATTTGAGAACTCAAGATATGCTTAATATTTAAAATTTGAGGATTTTATCTCTGTATCTTTAAGCGATTAACCTAAAGACTACCCTAAACCTACCCTTACAAACGACTGTAGAGAAAAATTGGAACTATAAAACTATTCTATGTTTATTCTCTAATTCTAGTGTGTTAATATAGTAGAACATGAGTCTTATTTATAGTTGAAAATATAAAAGAAAAGTGTATCGTGGGATAAATCTTTGTGCATTATGGCCTACGTTTATCCTTACAGCACACCTCAATTTGTCTAGAAAAGATCGCATCATAGCTAGCATTTATCCATGTAGTAGCTCAAGTTAAATTGTTTTCTTCACTTTCTTTATTGTTTCACCCCTTACAAATTTCTTGGATCACATGTAAGCTTTATATGTATTATTCTTTTATTCTTCTAATTTGAAAATATGTGCTTTTGGTATGATTCTCTAAATGCTTATCTTTTGAATCAATTTTGAAGCTAAAATACCTAAAAAATAATAAAATATGTCTGTGATTTCGAAAATATAGATTTTCTTAAATAATGATAAAATCATGCAAATTCAAATTTATTTATTTCATTTAAGTGCAAATAAGGTACTAATATTATGAGATTTATTTGAATTTAAATATTATAAATAGATTTGAATATGCATGATTTTAATTATTTATGTAAATCTATGTGTTTAAAATCACAGATATTTTCTGTTACTTTGAGATATTTTTAGCTTTCATTTGATTAAATTGATATACACTTGAAAAATCATGTTTGAAGTACTAATTGACAACTTAGAAGAATAAAAAGAACAATAATGTAAGGCTTATATATGATCTACCTAGTTGTAAGGGGGAAACAAGAAAGTAAAGTGAAGCAACGCAGGCCGTGGCATGAAACATAGCTGATCGAGGCACACTCTTCTTTATTTAACATCAAAATCCAAGCAGTTTGAGCTTAGCCATAACAAGGAATATTGGGCCATAAAGCGACTTGTTCAGAATTGATTTGAGGTGAACCAAAATGTAATATGGGTGATGGTGGAGGAAACATTGAGCCACACCACATGCTGATTTTTTTCCTTACGATCCCCTTTTCTCGTTAGTTTTTGCTATAACTAAAAGTCGTATTTCCTTTTAGAAAACACACCAAAATTAGATATCATAAACAAATTCTGAGATATAATTTATAGATATTTAGCTATAGAGTTTATTTTCTTTAGTTTTCTGTAATAGTTTGGATACAATAACAGTATAGGCATATTTTTGGAAGTTTTTTAGATCATACATCGTTACAAAAGTTCTATAAACTGAAGAATATATTAAGGAATTAATTTTAATTTTGATTCATTACTTACAGATTAAATTTTTATATATCTTTCTAAATGCTATTTTTAATTTACTAGTCATTTATTAAATTTGAGCATGTCGAGTTGATTATTACTAGGGGATATTAGTTATGTTATCATGTTTGCAAAATATTAATTTAGGAAAATATTTTTTATAAAATAAACTGACTTTATTTCTTCATTCAAGATTTCTACAAAGTTTATTATTGAAAAATATATTGACAATATATTTTTCATTACAAATTTAAAATCTAAAAGTCAGGTTTTAAGATCTAATTTTAACACCTTCAATACAAGTTTAAATTATGCATTCTACCTAAAATACTGGTTTAGGACTTAACTACCTTAGTTTTCATAGGCATGCTCTTGTACTTAGCTTTAATTTTTACATGATCCTAATTGAAGATGCAATATACATGATAGGATGATGATAATCACTTCAAAAACTAGGAGCATAGAAAGAATTATTAAAATGGATAGTTGTCGATAAGAATCTACATTTGGGCCTAATATGAAATTTCTTACCATGTTGATAACAGACAAGAACAAAATTAACAGTTTTTCCTACCATGGGTGCAATGGTTCTTTGTGTATAATTAGTAAAAATAGGAGTAGAGTTAGAAGGCTTTAAAATGTGGTTTTTAATATTGAAGGTATGGAGCTCTTAACCAAGGCCATAACTCAAAACTTTGTTCAGTTTGAGTTTGAAATTAAAAGGAATTGATTCTTTAAACTGATATGAAAAGAAAGCATAAAAGTGTAAGACTCATGAAGCTTGTACTCTAAAACCCGAGCAAACAATTTATATGTCGAGTTGAATTCTTACCACTGAACTAAAAAACTTTTAACATGCATTTATTAGGAGAGTTGAATAGTTTAGATTCATTGCCCAAGTTTTACTCTTCCATCTCAATCTTGAGCTCGAGCTGAAAGAGTAGGTGTTGTGTCCTTTAGAAGAACATAAAATCGTGCAAGTATACACGGTCACAAGTAATAATATGATAAGTAAAATATCGTTCCCATAGAGATTTGTTACTAGTATTCGTTAATTACTAAAATTATTTCAACCTGATTTTATCCAAACAGTCGATAGTTTGATGCAGTTTGACTAACTAATTTTTATAACAATTTATAAGAAAATTCTAAGATTGTAGTTTCACCAAATTAATCCACTTGAATCATATTATTTTCTCTTAATTTATGTTCTCGTATTTTAAGTTGTTAACCAAGAACTCCTAATTTATCCATATATCTCTTCCGAGCTCCATATAGACACATCTCGCTAAAATAATTCACTATATTCCTATGAGAATTAAATTCAACCAAATTTATTAAGTTCTAAGTTCTCTAATAGTTACACGTACAATAAAGGTATATTCCTATCCCTTATATATATATATATGTTATTTTATCACGAGCAACACACAAAAATAGATTTTTAAAGTTTATTTAAGTATCACAGATCAATTAATTAATCTTCCAATAATTAAAAACATTAAGCACAGATAAAATAAACAACTTAAAATCGTTCCATAAATCATTCAAAAATAATTAATTTAAGTTTAATAATTTCAGCTACACTGCAACCCTAGAACAAATAAATTAATTCATAGCAGAGATTAAAATTGCAATACAACAATAGTCAGACAATTAAGAGAAATAAAATTTAAAAGAAAAAAATTAGGAGAAACTCTTTCACGATTCCTTAATGAAAAATAAATTTCTTTTCTTTTCTTCTTCTTCTTCTTCGCTGTCGTATTTCTCTCTATTTCCTAAGAAAATAACAACATAAAAATGTTAAAGAAAAGTTTCTGCGTGTTGTAGAGAACACGCATAGAAGAAACTAAAAATTGAAGTGAACTGGAAAAAATGAAAAACTAAAAAAAACTCCTTAATATCTTTCCTCGCGTCTCCTATATACCACCCCAAACAATTATTTTTATTTTATAAAAATGCATGTAGTAGGGGACAGAAATACATGGAAAATAATAAAAAAGCACACGCATGGAGACAATAACTATTCAGCTGGAACGTTCTGAGTTTTATTTTATTTTAAACGCATGCCACATGTCGATCTCTGACTCGCTAGAAAAAATAACATGACACATGGTAGCTTCGTATTGGCAGGAATGAGGGGGCGCATGAAGAATAGCTGGAACGCTTCACACGGGAACTTGACGCGCTAGAAGTGTGCAACAGACTACACTGACACGTGGGTGACAAAGAATAAGTTGGAAAGTGGGCGTTGTTTCTGCATTTTCATTTTACCAAACACATGCCACGTGTCGTCATATGATTTGCTGGAAGATTAGTTGAGACACATGGTAGCTTATAATTCGATGTAATGGGAGGGTGCACGAAGTCTACATGGTCCGCGTCGCACAGATTGAGTTTTGCAAAGCGACACATGGGTCCCACCCTACACGACATGTAGGCCTCACTAAGCGCCGAGCAGTGTGCCATCCAGGAAACCAAGTCCACTCACTTTTGTCACTTCTGGATTCCACGCGCTTGATGATGACCGTTGATTGACTAAAATTCCTTAATTGCATTTTGACTCTCAAATTTAATTCAAATCAACTTATAATCTTTTGATATTTGTAATTTCACCCACTTTTAATTCAAATTATATTTTTAGCTTTTATTAATTGCAATTAAGTCCTTTTTTTGATTCAAATTCATTAATTTTCTTAAAAATATATTTATTAAAAAACTAATAGTAAATATTAATTTAATTAATTAAAATTAACTAAAAATAATAAGAACATAATAATTATAATTAATAAAATGGATAAAATAACTGTATAATATACAATTATTTGTAGGGGTACTGGATGTTTGGACACATGGATCGACCTGTAGCCTGATCCTAGACGACAACCCAAGCTTAGAAGACAACCCGAGCTAATGGACAAATCATCCTAAAAGAACTTTCTCAGACCACTCCAACTACACACTTCATAGGATAGACCTATCCGAGTCAACTTTTGTATCTATGAAGTCGATTACCAATATGAGCTGGATGTTGGTTCAATCCAATCTATGAATTTACTTGTGTTTTTACCTTTTTTTTCTTTTTGACACATTTACATTTGTCTACCATATGTAATCTACATTCGTACATATAAAATTTTATATATATAGATTTACTAAGAAATTTACATATTCAATTAATTACTCTAATTTTTTTTTTCTAATTTCTCGTCAAGTAAATCGTACGAATTCCAAGAGTAACTATTCAAATATATTAGTTATTAACTATAAAATTCAAGTTGTTTTTTTTTTATAAAAATTAATAATATATATGTTAAAGTGACCGGCTCGAGAAAAAAGATAATTGTGTTTTATTATATCAACTAGTAAGGCTTGGTCGTTTGTTAAATCCATAGCGTAATTCAGTTTTTGTGTGTGGGTTTGTGAAGTAGAAGGAGATGGGGTTGAAGTCTTGGATGATTGGATTGGTTCCATTTGGAGCGATGATAATGGTGGAATCTCTGATTGTAGGATTGACCACAATAAGTAAATTATCAATGTCCAAAGGAAGCAGTCCCTTTGTTTTAAATGTCTACTCAAACGCACTTGCCACTCTCGTTCTCTTCTCTTCTTCTTTCTTCATCCAAAGGTTTTAATTCATCAATTTAAATTTCATGCTCATCATTCAAAACCCTTTTTCTTAATTTTTGTTGTTTTAAGTAATATTTTTCATTTTTATTCCCAGAAAGAAGGGACCTCCTCCTCTCAACTTCTCTATCCTCTGTAAATTCTTCCTCCTTAGTCTGGCTGGGTAAGCAGTATTTCATCTCAAGTGTTTTAGCTTTTGATTATTCCGCTTTTGTTTTGTTTTGACTTTTTGATTGAATGGGTTTTGTAGAATCACTGTTATGCAGAATTGTGTTCTTGTTGGTGTACAATACAGCTCTCCCACTCTTGGATCTGCTATTAGCAACTTGTCTCCAGCTTTCACTTTCATGCTAGCTGTTATTTTCAGGTTCATCACTGGAACTTTGCTATCAGTTGAGCTGAGCTCCCTTATTGTTTTCGACTTTTATTTTCTTTTTATGGAATTTATTCACTTCCATAGACCGATATGGATAATTGATGGAAAATTATTACTAATTATCAGAGGTTTTTCGAATTTAGAAAAAAAGGAAAAAAAAACCCCGAAACTTGAAAATTAGGCAATTTCTTATGGGTTATTTTTATATTGTTACAGTATCTTCATTTGATTTTTTAAATAAATTTTCTTCAAATATCTCAGTTAAAAAAGTCAATAAACAATATATCAGCCCATAATTGTTAGGTCTAAAACAAGTGAATCTCTTACCTTGAATTTATATTAAGAGATAAACTTTGGTTAGTAAATTTAATATTATGCATCTTTTTCATTTTCATGTAGAATGGAAAAGTTGAATATAAGAAGCTCAATTGGCCAGATGAAGATCATAGGCACAATTGTATCAATTTCAGGAGCATTAACGGCCACCCTATACAAAGGCCCTCCAATTGGAACCAAGCCAATTCAATTTACTAAAAGCACTTATTTATCAATTTCATCTTCCTCTACTATGTTGACAACTGGAGAGAATTGGATAATAGGAGCTCTTTTCCTTACAATTGCTAGTTTATCTTTTGCAATATGGAACACAGCTCAGGTAAATTCAAGTTAATAGCTTTAGCAGATACGGGAAATCTTCTTTTGTTAATGTTTCTATATATATATATATATACACACACACACACGTACATAATTGAAGTATGGAACTGATTTTAGTTCACAATATATATGAATAAGGCTGCAGTTGTTAAGAGCTATCCATCAAAGATTACCATACTCTCTTTCTATAGCTTCTTTGGGACCATTCAGTGTGCTATAGTTTCTTTACTTTTGGAAAGAGATCCAAGTGTCTGGATACTGAGGAATGATATTGACCTCATCTTTGTCTTCTATGCAGTAAGCACATTAAATGAATTCTTAAATAATTACTTTTTATCATTTCATCAAGAGACCAATTCTCCTGTTTTTTTGTGTGCTGTTATAATGTGATTGGTGGCACATGATGTGATAAAATCAATATAGTACAGGTGAATTGAAGTCTTTTAATGAGTTTAATTTACTAAATTATTATTGTTCTATTATTGTTGGCCATCGCCATTAGATGCACTTTGCAGTCACAAAAATTCTTAAAATTAGCAGCATTTGATCTCAGGCTGTTTTTGGAAGTGTGGTGACCTTTTGTGTGGCAATATGGGTTGTAGAAAAGAAAGGGCCAGTATTTTTAGCTACGTTTAAGCCTCTTGGAATTGCTATTGCTGCATTTTTCGGTGCCATCTTCCTTGGTGAGACATTGCATGTTGGAAGGTATCTCCTTGTCTTAATGTTTGTGTTAAAATTTGAATCCACGCCTCTATAGAATTATGGTGTTAGATTTATTACATGAGTTTTTATCCAAGAGAAAAGACAATGCACTTAAATATATATAAATATGTATATTTCTTAAAATGAGAAATAGTTCATTAATTCTCTAAAAATAGTACATTGAGAGCCAAATTTAGAAAATAAGAGAAGAGAACAACACAATGTTAGTTTTGATTGCAAATTGTGCAGCATATGTAAGAGAAATAAACCTGTATATCTTTCTGTGTTTTGTACAAAGGTTATAACACCACTATATACAACAATATTTAAGTCTATATATGAAAAACCTAGCTAATCAAGGAATACAAATAAGTAATATACAATATGAATTTCAAAATATTAGGAGAGATTTTCTTCCTTAATTGTCAACAAGATCTTCTCTGTTTGACATCTCCCTCAAATTGATGGTAGTTGTTAACACGCATTTATTTGCTCATAAGATACTCATGACGAGCAAAAGACATAGGTTTAGTGAACAAGTCTGCAATTTGATCATGGGAGGAGACATGAACAAGGCATAGAACTTTATCTTGAACCAATTCACGAATGTAATGACAATCAACTTCAATGTGTTTGGTCTGTTCATGATGAACTCGATTGGTTGCAATGCTAATAGCGCTAGTATTATCACCAAATAGAGGAATAGATATATGATCACCAATAACACCAAAGTCAAGTAGAAGTCGTCGAATCCAGATAAATTTAGAACTCACAGAAGACATAGACCGATACTTAACCTCAGTAGAAGATTTGGATACTTTTTCTTGCTTCTTACACTTCTATGAAATGGGTGAAGCACCTAGAAAAACACACCAGTCTTCTACTGAGAGTGTCAACACACCTTGTATAGTCAGCATCAGAATATACTTTAAGAGTAAGAGATGTTGGAAGGAAATAAAGACCACGGTCACAAGTGCCCTTAAGATAGCAAATGATTCGATGAATTGCTGAAAGATGAGGAAGTCAACGTTGAGAAACAAATTGATTAGCAACATGAACATCAAAAGAGATATCAATACGTGTGATAGTGAGATAAATAAAGCTACCCACTAAGCGCCGATACAAAGTAGGATAAAAAAGAAGTGCACCATCATCACGTTTTAATTTCAAACTTTGTTCCATCGGAATCGAGCAAACTTTATTATCAATCAAGTGGCTAACTTAAGGAGATCCTCAATGTACTTGCATTATGTAAGAAAGAGGACGTTATAGGAGGATGACACCTCCAAATCCAAAAAATAAGTGAGTCCTAAGATCCTTCGTATGAAAGGAATCATGAAGAAACTTTTTAAACTCAATAATTCCTTGCTGATCACTACTCGTAATGACCATATTGTCCACATAAAGAAGCAAAATAACAATGCCATGAGAAAAGCGACAGGTGAATAAAGATGGGTCATTAGAACTTTACTAAAAACTAATTGAACAAATAGTAGAGTGAAACTTTTGAAACCATGCACAAAGTGCCTGTTTGAGACCATAAAGAGATCGGTTAAGTTTGCAAACCACATTAGAATCACCAAGAGAATAACCAGGGGGACATTCCATATAAACAATTTCCTTCAAATGACCATAAAAGAAAACATTTTTGACATCTAATTGATACAATGCCAAATGTTGACAAGATGCAATTGCAAGAAGAGTTCTGAGGGTAGTCATTTTTACGACTGGAGCAAACGTTTCTTCGTAATCAATCCCATATTCCTACTTGTAGCCTTGAGCTACCAACTGGGCTTTATAATGGTCTAGAGTGCCATCAAGCTTAGCTTTTATAGTATAAACCCATTTTTTCCCTATGACAAAAGTATTAGATGGTCGTAGGACTAAATCCCAAGTATGATTTTATGTCAATGCCTTAAGTTCTTCATCCATAGCCTTTTTCAAACATGCTTGCTCCATTGTTTGTTTATAAGTAGAAGGAATCTAGACAGAATTAAGGTTAGTAAAAAGAGTTAAACGATCAGGTGGTTTACCAAAATTGACACGAGTGGATCATTTTAAAAGAGGCAAAGTTGATGGTGGTGCATTACTTGGGATAGTAGTTGAAGGATCTTTAAGCTTGTGATTAGGAAGAAGCACATCAGGTGTGTCAGAACCAACATGAGATGAACTAGAAAATGAAGGATCCAAAAAATTGTACAACATGGAAATGGTAGAATTTGGAAGCATTGTACTTGAAGGTGAGGCATAAAAATACAAGTTTTCAAATAAAATGACATTACGAGATACCCGTAAGCGATGATGATGATGATCATAACAAATGTAACCATTTTGTTTATCATTATACCCAATAAAACACATTTAGTAGCCTTAGCAGATAATTTATGTCGTTCATAGGGTGGAAATAAAACCAACCATACACAACCAAAAACACGAAAATGCATGTAATTTGGTGATTTATGAAAAAGAGAAACAAATGGAGATTGATTACCAAGTATAAGAGTAGTTTGCCTGTTTATAAGATGAACATCAGTATGTATAGCCTCTACCCAAAATTGAAATGGAACACAAGACTCAATTCTAGCAATTTCCACAACATGACGATTTTTACGCTCCACCACCCCATTGTGTTTAGGAGTCCGAAGGTAAGATTGTTGAGCTAAAATACCTTTTTCAGTGAAGAATTAAACAAGTTCAGACGCACAAAACTCTCCACCAGGATCAGGCCAAATTGTTTTTATTTTCTTCCCAAATTTTGTTTCTATCATAGTGAAATATTTTGGCAACATTGCCTAATTCAAATGTAGTATGCAAGAAATACACCTAAATATAACGTGTAAAATGATCAATAAATAGAACAAAATATTTATAACCAAGTTTAAATAAAATAGGTGAAGGTCCCCATGAATCACAATGAATAAGATCAAAGGGTGCATCAACTTTAGTAGTACTAGAAACGAAAGGTAATTTAGCAAATTTGCTAAGAACATAAGTTTGACAACGTCTGAAGATATGGTTCTTATCATTCAACCTATTTAGGAGAATTTGAGATGTGAATATATATTCTAATCTTCTTCTATGTGAGTGACCCAAACGATGATGCCATAAATCTCAAGTGTTTTTCTCAAGTGAAACAGATGAGGTGACGGTAAGACAAAATGGAGAATTTTTTTCCGGATTAAGATCAAGGTGAAACAAACGCCAATGTTTATGCCCCTTCATGATCACTTGCCTCATTTGATGATCCTACACATCACAACCACTAGGTGAAAAATTGATTGAACAATTATGATTAATCAGTTGTCCAATAGAAATCAAATTGGTATTTAGGAAGACAAATAGATTTTGGAGAATTAGTTGACAAGAAAGCAGTTCCAATTCCTTGAATTGATAATTTTCTATCATTTGTAGTAGTGACAAATTGATTTAAGGAATAAGGTTTTAGATCAACTTATACATGTTTTTGATTATTTATGTGATTAAAGGCGGTTGAATTGAGAAACAAAGGATTTGATTTATTTTGTGTACCTGATATCCTAGTAATAGAAAAAACTGAAGAAAGAACACCTGGAAGTGTTGACTTTATGGAGTCTTGAATCATCTTTTGTATGACTTATGGTGTGAGAGACAGTGCATTTGTATTTTTTGCTGTTGTATTTACTGCCATTTGATCACAACTTATAGTAACATAGGCTGGTTGGCTTTGCTTATTCTTTAAAATTCTACTATTTAAAATGATATGGCATGGTTTCTTATAATAGTTGCATATATCCCACTTCCAATAATGAGATTGCACATGCTCGAGTTCTTTGCAATAGTTACACCAAATATCTTCTTTGTTTCCATTCCTTTGTTTTGATTGATATCTACCACGTGAAGCAAGAAATACAGAATTAACAGTATTATTTTTCTTGTCTAGTTGAGCTTGAGTTTTTAGGCGTGTTTCATCACAAATAAGTTTATCCAAAGCACCCATATTCAAATTATCGCGATTGATCAAAATACCCATTGCTGTCTCAAATTCAGGTCGAAGCTTCATGAGAAATTGCATCACTGTTTAGCTATCTCGTTATTTCTTTACTTTAGCGTATGCAGTAGGTGAGATTGTTGAAGAAGAGATCATGTGTTGTTCTATCCACAACTTTAGCATTGTAACATAGAAACTACGAATATCTCTATCCTCTTGGCTGATATTTGCTATTTCATATTCAAGTTCAAATTGTCTTGATTGATTCACCTAAGAATAAATCCTATTAAGATGATCCCATATAATAGCAATGGTTTTGAAAGATCGGAGACTTAGAGCAATGTCAGGTTTAATCGAGTTAAATATCCAAGTGATAATCTATGCATTCTTTGTTTTGCAATTGCTTCCAAAGTGTAAAATTTTTGCCATTGAATTTGATAGATATCATTTCGAATTTGTTTGTATATACGATGAACGATCACAATAATTCAAGCTACAGTAGATCCTATAGAGGATAGTCACAAAAAATGATGAAACAAAAATTCTCAAAAAAATGTAAACTAGAACGTAAAAGACTATCTCAATGCTCTGATACCATGATAAACTATGGAACAGGGAATAAAACTATATATATTTTTGTGTTTTGTACAAAGGTTATAGCACCACTATATACAATAATACTTCAGTCTATATATGACAAACCTAGCTAATCAAGAAATACAAATAAGTAATATACAATATGAATCTCAAAATATTAGGAGGGATTTTCTTTCTTAATTGTCGCCAAGATCTTTATTTGATAATATCTTGCTAGAATTCAAAAATTTCTTATCATCGTCAACTAAGAAGAAGATCCCTATTAAAACATAAGTCTATTTGGAAAGATGATACACTTTTGATGTGTGGAAATGATTCTTTGAATCAATATCTTCCAAATCTTACCTTCTATGAGTTGAACTAGATAGGTGAGTGTCCTTTTCCTCTTGAAAAAAATATGGCTCTAAAGTTTTCACCATAAACCTGAGCCCTAATTGTGTTATGCATGTGGCAATATAGTGTGCAAAAATATTTCACATATGGTTTGAAATGATGCCTTATATTTATTCAACTCCTTAATTTATGATTAGGGAAACATTTTCTTTTTTGGAGTAAAAACTCCTTTTGCTTTAGAATATGTACCTTATCAAGTCTTATAACTATTATAAAAAAGTGATTTTACCATTTCGAAAGGAAACTATTATTATACCCTCAATAATTTTCATAAGACAAATTTATCATTAAAAAATTACCATATTCAATAAGATAATTGGTTTCCATTCTTTTTTATATATTAAATTAAATAAGTGGTTTAATTCTTATGTAATTAGAATTATAATTTTTTAAAATAAATGTTTGATTAATTGGTTTAATTATTAATTAATTACAATTATATTATTTAATTTACTCCTATTAAATTCCTTAATAACTTTTGGGAAACAAGAAAAAAATTCACAAGTTTTTCTAATAAATTCCCATTAATTTGTTAAGCTTAGTAAAATCTTAGTAACTTTTAATGTTTTAAGTCTTCATCTAGCATTGGACATAGAGATTTTATGCCTTCTACATATTTTTTTGTCTTCTTCTTCTATCAATTAAGTTAAGCACACTCTAAAGAAATTAACTCTATCTATTTAATGTTAAAAAAAATTCAAACTTTTCTTTTAAAAAGAATTAAGCTCAAAAATATAAATTGTTTTGTATTTAATAGTTAATACCCAGTTTATTTTAAAGTTTTGCATATCCCTAATTTTTTCAAGGCATGTATTTATCTCATAGTTTATATCATTTGTTTACAAATTATGTTCTTTCCATGTAGTCCTCATAAACCTTTTTGATGGTCCTATGCTTCTGATGAGATTCCGTTGGAACTTTCCTTAACCCCAAATTGTGCTTGTGTTTGTAATAGTCTATGATTTTTCGTAGTGAGAATTAATGATTCGACAAAAAAAATTGTCCAAGTTAAGGTTAACTTATTGCCTTTCGATTCTAAAACATAATCCTTGTCCACATAGCTTCTGTGCTTCTTGGAAAAATACCAACGATAACTACTTTTAAACAAGTCTTGCACTTATGTGACTTAAAGATTGCTTCCCAACATAGAGGTTATTTAATTCAGATGCTTACCCTCTTCATGTCGCACTACTACTCACCTAATCGTGCATGTCTATACATTGATAGCAAGTAATACAACAATATACTAAGACTTAGTCGGTTTCTCGTTCCTCTTGTTAGGTCTCTTAATGCACACCCTTAAATAGGCATCTTGATATTAAGGACTAACTCTTTACCTAAAGGCCAATTAGATCTTGCACTCATCATGCATATATGTCAGATTCCTCTCTACATGTTTATACTCAAGCTAACACATGTAAACTTATCCTTATGTCTTCCAAGAAAACATGTCTTACATGCAAGTAAGTTTCATTCTCCCAAACTCGCTTGTTGCCTAGTGAGCAACTATTTGATCAGATGACCACAAATGATGCATTCCATCTTAACACAAATTTGCTCACTTTCTTGTGTATAAGCACCAAGAATCCTTAAAGTTGGTTGAATCTGTAGTCGACGCACGTCCCCACTCGATACAACCATCACCAGTGTTGTCATACTCATTATGTGCCTTCCGTAGAGCAACATTGCCTTACTAGCATGTCGCTACTTGTTGATGCACCATCACTTGTGCAATACTGCCTTTAAGACATGTCGCTTTATCACGAAGCTACTTTCATATACATACTAATGTACATATGTGATGTGCGGAGCTAAAATACTTGACCAAAAATATAACTCACACTAATGTACATATTATTACAAAATCATGCGACTAATATATATAAAAGTATCATAGTTATTGACTTACCTCTCTTAGCATTATAGATTCTATTTTGGACAAAGGGTCATTTAAATTCGTTATTTTTAACAAAAATGTACTTTAGTTGTACATATTAGGTGCGGCAGCACAAGTTCACTACCTTTATAAAAATGGTCGTAGAAGTCGATTTTGTATAGTAATGGACTTGTTCTGCCCCCACTTATCCATTTTGAAAATGGGGTAGCACAAGTCTGATCGGCATACAAATTTTGTTCAATGAATACATAAGTATACGTATCACAACAAATAATATAATGATGAGAAAAAATCGTTTTCACAAAGATTATGTTATTAGAAGCTAATTTTTAAAACAAAAAAATAAGTCAATTTTTTTTTGTGTTTTTATATTTTAATGAAGCAAAATTAAAAGAACTAAAAATAAATAACAATAATTAATTAAATCAGATTTGAAAAATAAGAAGATATATGAGAAAATATTTAAGAGTAATTCTCTAATTTTCTAAACATCCCCTCACTATAATTATCAATCCATTACACGATCAATTGAATCTAATATAATATACGCTTCTCTCTCAAATAAACTATACATCATATAGTAATTAATTTAATCATAATTTTATGTGAATTAAATTGCATAGTATTCATTAAGTCCATCGATTATGGATCACTTATATAAAAATCATACATATTTACTTAGAAACTAGACATGTTATTTAATCAAGGCAAGTAATTAAATAATTTTCTCAAATCTATTTAATTGTCTCTATAGGTAAATTATTGGCTAAACAATTAATAACATAAAAATCAGATTAAATAATATAATTAAATTGAATTCACAATTGAGATAAAATATTATATCATCACATAGTAAAAAAATGGGTTCATAAAACCCCTAGATTAATAAATTAATTAGACATAATTTTATTCATAAAGAGACAAAAATTAATAAAGAAAGGAGAAGAAGAAACACAATCAATCTCTTGATTTGTAGTACTAATTTTTCCTTAAATCTCCACCAAAACTGTATCTTTTAATTTTTTTTTATATTTTTCTCTATTTTTAGCTCCAAAAATTGATCAAAATTAGGCTAATGGTGACTCCTTAGGATTTATGGGGTGATTATAGACTTAAATATAGCTCAGGTAGAATCTAAATTGATAAAACAATGATAACAAATATGTTAATTATGACTCTTTAGGGTTTATGGGGTTAAATATAGTTTAGTTGGAATCTTAACAGTCAGATTAGCTACAGATCAATGACTGAGATCAAAACAAGAAAAATTAACAACGCCAACCAATAATAGCGTGACATATGGCACACATAATTCACTGACGAATTAGAGCGCAACACATGACAGAGGAAGACTGGTCTGGTCAACGCATGCTAAGTTAGCACTATGCGGTGCAATATGATTCGTGGTTATGGATGGTGTGACACACAGGTGGAATGGATGGACGAATCAAGTGAAGACGTATGGAAAGCGTGTTGAGCAAGTATCAAACTCAGATTGGATGCCTTGTTGACACGTGGCATAGTGTTACGTCATGCTACACATGCAGCGATCTACGATTGGGGTTTTTTGCTAGTATGACATCCGCGTGGCTTGCCTAATCACCTCCTCTACTTATGTGTTCACGTGGTAGCTTCTGATTGGTCCTATATAAAAAAGCCATAAAAATTCCAAAAAAAATCCCATTTGAGTCTTAAGGCCTTTGGCTTATAGCCTAAGCAAGTTGTCCCATTTGAGTCTTTAAATTTTGAATTGAAGCCTCTTGAGTTGACACTTTTATATTAAATGATTGGATAAAGTTTTTCATCATCCCCATTAAAGCATTTGTATTGTCCTCAATATGTGACTTCTTTTATTGGGCATGTGATTATTATGGTTGTTGGAAACCAGGTTGTGGAAATGATTGATGCTTGAATTGATTACCACCTTGATTGTTGTTATTCCAAGAGAAATTTGGATGTTGTCTCCATCCTGGGTTATATGTGTATGAGTATGAATTATTGTTTTGGTTTACATTACCTACAAAAAATGCTAGTTTAGGATTATTTGGACAATAATCAAACAAATGGGCTCCACCACAAAATACACAAGATTTTCCTAAATCTTGGACCTGGTTTATACTCGTTGGTAAGTTTTGAACATTCAAAAGATTTATTAAAGATGACACTTGAATTGTAAGTGTCATGACATCATTTACCTCATGCATTCCAGCTACTTTTCTTGTAGCTATCATTTTGTCCATTGGCTATTAATAATTATTGCTAGCCATTTTCTTAACTATGCTTCTAATAGCACTAAATGATGAGTCTAAATTTAAAATAAATAAATTAAAATTAAAAAAATAAATAAAGAGAAATAAATAAAATAAAATAAAAAATTGATTTCTAATATTTATAGTCCCTGGCAACGATGCTAAAAACTTTATCGACATACGAATTGTGTTCAATGAATACGTAAGTATACGTATCTCAACAAGTAATATAGTGATAAAAAAGATCGTTCCCAAAGAGATTATGTTATTAGAAATTAATTTTAAAACAAAAAATAAAAATCATTTTTTTGTGTTTTTATATTTTAATGAACTAAAAATAAATAACAATAATTAATTAAATCAGATTTTGAAACTAAGAAGATATTTGAGAAAATATCTAAGAATACTTAATCCCTATTTTTCTAAACATGTAAATCACTAAAATCTCTCAAATATATCAATTAATTACATGATCAATTGAATATAATATAACATGTATTCCTCCCTCAAGTAAACTACAAACCATATAATAATTAACTTAATCAGACTCTCATGTCAATTAAATTACATACTCTTCATTAAGTCCATCAATTATTGATCACTTATATAAGAATCATACATTTTTGCCTAAAAATTATGCATGTTATTTAATCAAAACAAACAATTAAATAATTCTCTCAAATCTATTTAATTGTCTCTATAGGTAAATTGTTGGTCAAACAAATAATAGCATAAAAATCAGATTAAATAATATAATTAAATTTAATTCACAATTGAGGTAAAATATTAGATCATCACATAGTGAAAATTGAGTTCATAATATCCCTTGATTAATAAATTAACTAGATATAATTTTATTCATAAAGCTCATAATTTTCATAAAGAAAGACATAAAAATCGATAAAGAAATGAGTAGAAGAAATACAATCAATATCTTGATTTGTAATACTAATCTTTTATTGAATCTCCACCAAAATTGTATTTTCTTTTAAATTTTTCTATATTTTTCTCTCTTCTTAACTTCAAAAATTGATAAAAAAAATGTTTTAATTACGGCTCATTAGGTTTTATGGGGATAAGTATAGCTTAGGTGGAATCTGGATCATCAAATTAGCTTCAGAACAAGGGTTGAGATCAAAACAAGCAAAATTAACAACTCTAGGCACTAACAACGTGACATATGGCACATAGAATTCACTGACAAATTAGAGCGCGATTTGTGGCAAGGGAAGACTAGTCTGGTCAACGCATGCTGAGTTAGTGTCATGCGGTGCAATGTGATTCGTAATTACGGATGGCATGGCGCATGGGTGGAATCGATGGACGAATCAGGTGAAGACATGTGGCAAGTGCGTTGACCAAGCATCGAACTCAGATTGAACGTCGTGTTGGCACGTGGCGTAGGATTGCATAACGCTGCACACATAGCGATTTGCAATTGGGGGTTTCCATTAGTGTGGCGTCCATTTGGCTTGCCTAGTCAGCTCTTTTGTTTGTGTGGCATCCATGTGGTAGCTTCTGATTGATTATGCGTTAAAAATTCCTAAACAATTCATAAAATTTTAAAATTTATATTTTCACGCATTTTCATTAAAAGTTTATATTTTAATATTTTAAACCCTAATAAAACTATTTATTGAATAAAACAAACAAATATGAAGTAAAAAATTACACTGATGACTCTACTTTTATAGTCATCAAAGTCCATTATTTTATAAAATTCTGTGTTTTATTTTTTGTAAAGGTAGCGGATTTGTGCTATATTACGAAATAGGTAGGGTATTAAAGTGAACTTTCTTTAAAGGTAAGTTATTTTTTTTTGTCTTATATTTTTATTGGAGTATTATGCAGTATTCTTATATCACCTAATAGGTAGGAATATCAAACTAATTTCATCAATTGCATATCCAGTATTATTACTTGAGATGCAAAGCTGTAGCAGCATCTAGACAATTTCAAACACTAATAGAAAAGAGAAAGGGGGTGTATTGATTACTCTAGTATGGGTAATGAAATGCTTTGTATGTGAAGGATTTTCTTGAAAAATATTACCAATGCTGCACTGAGAAAGCATTAATTACATTGGATGGGATATACTTGAGGAGCAGCCAATATTTCTAACATAGTACAAATTAAAAAAAAACAAGCTCTAATTGCGACACATTTCGCATTAAAATTTCTTATTCTCCAAAGAAGATAAGGAAATTGCTTTTGATTCCTTATATTAAACATATAGTTTCAAGGTAGAATTTGAAGGGTATTACCCAAAGTCACAAATGAGATCTTTTTCTTCATCATCTGATAGAAAGTAGAAATGAGGTTTTGATTAACTCTATGAAAAATTGAGTAGAGTGTATTAAAAAAATTCATATATTAACCTGCCTTGTTTCATATACAGTATTATTGGAGCAGTTATCATCATTTTAGGCTTTTATGGAGTAGTATGGGCGCGATCGGAAGAGGAGAAAGGTGAAGGAAATGAAGTTACTAGGCTACAATCATCGGAGAACAAGTCTCCACTTTTGGAAAACAATAACCTTGTTTGAAGCAATTACCCTTTGCACAAGTTGTAAATGTATAATATTATAATCTTATAAAAATTATGAACTAAGGAGTTTGTAATTTCATATAAAAATGACCATCATAATATTATAATTTATACATCATATTTTGGTTGTTGAAATATATCTTTACATACAACATAATTTAACTGTAATTTAATTTTAGTTAATTTAGTTTTGAATTTTAATTTTATAAAAGTAATTGATTATATATATTAATTATATTGATGAATTAAAAGAATCCTATTATAATTGATTTTATACTAATAAATTTATAAATTCTCAGTTAGTGAAAATTTAAAAAGGAAAAATCAAAAGACACATTATTATAAAATTAAAAGAAAAGATCATAAGTCTCATAAATATATTCTAAGTTTTAATTTATTTTTAAGTTATATTTAATACAAAAATAATTATTATATATATTAATAATTATTTTTTAATGGAAGAATAAAAAGAAAAAAACTAAAAGATTCATAAAGTGAAATAGTTAATGAAATTGATAATCAAAAAAAGAAAAAAAAGACTTATGAACATTATTATTTAAAGAATTGTTAAGGTCACTACTACAAAAACGAGCATTAAAGTCAGTTTTAATCGATTTTTAATCAATTTAAAGTCGATTCACACGTTAAATCGATTTTAATTTTTTTTACATATTTTACTCATTTTCTACTCTACTTAAGAACTTGTATTTAATGATATATAAATTTATATAACAATTTTGTGAGTATTAAGATTTTTTTAAATAATTACAATACTTTAAATCACAGATATTTTAATGAGCATCATATTATTGAATCATGTCTTTTCTATTTTATTTTAACATAAATAAATAAATTAAACATCAATCTTAAATCACAGTTATAAATATATATATATATATATATATATATATATATATATATATATTTATTTATTTATTTTATCACGAAATAATTATACAAAATCTACACAATAAAAATAATAACATACATAATACAAAATTTATACACATAATATACAAAAAATAACTTAAAATTAGTAATAAGTGCGTATGATTAATAGAAATTCTTACAAGAGTAAATGAAGTGACAAAATGAAGGAAGTGAAGACAAAAAAAAAGTGTTTTGTAAGTGAGAAAATGAGTATAAAATATTTGAGTATTTTACTCAAAAAAATAGGGGATCTGAAAGATAATTTAGAGAGGAAGAAAACCTACTAAACGGTGCTGGAATTGGTGGTCGTAGGTGGCCAAAAAATGAGAAAGAGTGGAGGAAGTGAAGCTCAGTTTTGGGTTTTTGGGTGTTGTTTACAGCGTTACAAATTAAAAATTGTGTGTGATGGGGAAAGAAAGAAGAGAAAAGGAAAAATCCATGTGTGTTAGCGTCGGTTGATGTGTCGAACCGACGCTACGCGTGGACGTAGCATCGGTTCTACATTTCAACCAACGCTAACACACGTGGACGTAGCATCGGTTCTACATTTCAACCAACGCTAACACACGTGGATAGCGTTGGTTGACACGTAGAATCGATGCTATATCCATTTGTAGTGTCGGTTCTATAATGAACTGACTTTAAATTCATTATAAGTTGTTTTTTTTTTCAAAAACTGACTTGACATATCGACTTAGATGCCATATTTTGTAGTAGTGTGTGTTAGGATTTCTAAAGAGATGCTAGAGAGATACCAATTAAGATCCTTTATTAATGCTATCAATGAGGTACATATAGATACATATGAGACATGTGTCATTATTATAATAGAGGACACTCTATTTGAGTTGTGTTAGAGCAGACTTGAACGACAAGACTACAAATAATCATCAGGTTGTTATAGATAGATCGTTCTACTAAGGTCGCTGAAGATAAACTTTGGATAGCAAAAGAACAGGTCATGTTCAAAAGGTAGCACTCTTCAGATTGAAGCTCGTTCAACTAACTCATGGTCTTCTAATAGAACTAGATCAATTTGTCCTAAAAGACCAGGTTGTTACTCATAGACCATAGACCACTAACTCATCATATGACTATTAAATGAGCAAGGTGATACAAGTCGCCTAGGTCGTGTCCCATCAAGTTAGATTAAGTTCATCTTATTGTAATATTCCACAAGATTGACCATCCTGACGGAATTGAAATGACTTCTTTATTAACTCATAAACCTGTGAAGAGTCAGAAACATCTAGCTAGTTCTTTCTCACTACATCCCATACTTCCTTTATACTTCCACAATGAAAAAAGTGAGACATTTTGTCTATCATGGAATTGATAAGTCAGCTTTCTATTTATCATAAATTAGATTATCTTCCTATGGGGCAACTTTCTTACATGTGATATAATTTTTTTTTCTTTACTGGCAATATGTATTTCCAAAATCATGGACCAAATATAATTGTTAGTACCATCCAATTTAATATTAATAGAGGATGAACTATCGTGAATGGTAGTAGAAATATTTGTATTGTTGGACAGTGCCTAAGTGTTCGAGAGTGGGTCTATGTTTTCCTTAGACAAAATAGTGATAATTGTATAATACTATTGAATTACCTTTTCTCTCTCTTTAACCTCATCAAGATCAGTGATAAAAAAGTAAAATAAAAAGAGAAATAAATAAATCTGAATAGAGAAACAAGAAAAAACCAGTTCGAAGCGGCATAGACTAGACAACATTGAACTATAAGGGGATGATGGCGATGTAAAAGATGATGGAGTGGAAAGACGATGGTTAAGGAAACCAATTTTGGCAATAGGAAGAGAATAGAAAAGCGTAAAGAAGGATGGAAACTTCAACAGAGAGAGAACCCAACAGTGTACATAAGAGACATTGTTGCATCTATTGTTAGAATTGGTGTAAGGATTGGTATGTAAGACATCGTTAGCACTAATTGGGATTTTGTTTTTTTTTCCTTTTCATGCTCTCATACCAAATTACATTTAGAATAGGGAAAAATTCTTGATTATTTCATTAACCCTAATATGGTGTTTATATAGATATGTTAAACTTGTTGGAGGAAGGATAATAAATACAAATACTTATAGAATAATAATGAATAAATAAGTATCCCTAGAATTAATTTTAAGAATAAATGCAATAAATATACATTTCAACTCATTCATTGATGACTGTACCAGAGTTACATGGATTTTTTAATGAAGCTTAAAAGTGATATTAGACATGTTATTCCTTAGTTTTATAATATGATAATCACGTAGTTTCGTACTCATGTTAAGGTTTTTCATTCTGATAACGGTCGTGAGTTTGGAAATTATTCATTTAGTTGTTTCTTTAAAACTCATGGCATTCTTTACCAGAAAACATGTACTTATATGAAACAACAAAATGACATAACAAAGCGTAAAAATTATCATCTTTATGAGGCAGAAAATGCATGTTGTTTTACTATACATGTTCCTAAACTTTTTGGGAAGAGGTTACTATGAATGTTGTTCGGGAGATGCGTGCAGACTTCGACGTTTGTTCAGGCGATGTGCGCAGACTTTGGCGTTTGTTCGGACATGGTATGGCACACTGTGCACGTTTCTCGATGCGGTGACATGGTTGCATTTTTTGTCCTATTTGATAATTTTGACTTTTTGACCCATTTTGTTCAATTTTTTTATCTTTTTGACTTTTTCTCATTTATTTTTTCTCAATATATTTGTGATGTACTGCCTTCAATATTTTTCTTCGAGTCTTTAAGTTATTGTTTAAGCAAAAATACGTGAAAAACAATAAAAATATCCCTCTTTCTGAAAAGGTAAATTTATATAAAAATAAGATAAAATCATATAAATATAAATCTTTTTAATCAATTAAAGTACATAAAAGCATAGTAATTTTAGTGCTTTTTAAGTACTCATCACAACCCCCAACTAGCTTCGTGTTAGTCCCTTAGCGAGAGAAGCGATAAAAACTAAAAATTAAACTATCCTAAATCACTTCCGTGGATTGACACAGTTACATTTAGCGTATGTAACAAGCCTTTAAACCCTTAGATTTCCCTAGTAGATGAGTTTGGGTCTCGTGAGGGTTTTCAGTAATGATACCCACAAATATTGAACTAAATGTAAAATTATAAGAAATAATAAAAATAACAACTTAAAAACTAAAATTATAACAAAATTAACTTAAGAATAAAATAAAAGAAAACAACATGAAACATAACACAGAAATGTCTCATACTTTTTAATATTCTTTAAGATCATAATTAAAATCTAAAGTATAAATTATTTTAATCTTCTTACACAATCATGATTTAATATAATAATTACTCGAAAATCATTTTCATATTTCATATAAAAAATGTATCAATTTAATTTTACTCAAACTTAGTATCAAGAATCAAAATTTGCTTTGATTTTATTCCTCACAAGTCAATACTCTCAAAACACTGAATCATATGGGTTCAAACACTCATAATAATTTATATGCGAAAGAGTTGATGTATAAAAATAAATTAATATATTCGCATATGTATAAAGAATAAATGCACAAAGTATTATTTTTAACTTTGATCTCATGAAAAAAATTGAATGTATAAATTATAAAGATATCATATATAAAAGTTATTTTCATGCATAAATAAAACTCATTAAGTAGAAATTTCAAGTTATATGCCTTTTACAAATAAAGTGCAATGACTTTTTAGGAAATTACTTCCTATATCTTTCTTTTGTAATTAGCCTTTACTTACAATTTTATAGGTAATATGAGTCATAGTATGTAGATTGTAGTATATATTCTTTATCTCCCTATTTTTTCTAAAGAGATTTTTCAATATATATATATATTTTTAAAGAGTGAACCTATGTACACATTGTACATTTTTTGTAGGATTTTGGTGAGTGGTTAATTTTGTGGTTTTTCTGTTTGATTTTGGTTTAGATAACCCCTGATATGTCTTTTTTTTTGTAGCAGTTATGCATGAATGAAATAAAAACATATACTATTAATTTCTATTTAAATAAATTAATCTAAGCAAAATAATAATAATAAATATACGACACTATTAAGATGAGAAAAACAAATTCATACATCCAATGCTAATACTTATAGAGATTATCTAAAAAATTGAAGAAATAAGAAATTTGTTTGGAGTAGAAAAAATATATTTCACTCAGAATAAAGGAAATTAGGCTCAAGTTATATCTTCCAAGGGTAATTTCCACTAAAAAAATTCCTAAACACCAATTTTGGGTTTAATATAATTTCCACATCTTATCAAGAAATACTAGTTATGACAAAAACTAACTAATTACCAAAAAAACTACTTCATGATATGTTTTTAAAAATTAATCTAACAGTACAAAAGACTTAACTATTTACTTAAATTTGATTTAAAGAAATGATAATTTTTTTGTGAGAATTTTAAAATTAATTCTAAAATTCTAAAAATTACTAAACCATACAAAGAGAATAAAACCAAACACAATAAAAATGAAAATGTGAACAAAATGTTTTTATTTTTTAATATTTTTTTAAAATTGTTAAATTTTTTGAAATTAAGCACGATAAATTTTCACCACTTTCAACCTAAAATTTACATTGTGTTCAATGTAACAATTGTAAATTAAAGATAAAGAGAAAAGAAGAAGAAATATTACCTATTTTCTGAGAATGTGCAAGTAGTGATGGAGAAATGCAGGTGCATCCATCATATTCATCATTAAAGTCTATACAACACATCGATGCGAACTTCTAACATCTCAACAAATAATTTTAGCTTTAACAATTTTAAAATTATTTACATTCATTTAAACTAAAATAAACAATAGAAATTAAATAAATAAAACAAATAAAAAAGAAAATTACATAAAATGATGGGTTGTCTCCATCTAGTGCCTAGTTTAATGTCTTAGCAAGACGCAACTTGAGGGATTTCATTTAAAGTAAACTCAATGGTCTCACATCATTGAGTTAATCAAACCTACAGGTAGAACAATGTTGTCTACCTATACTTTTTTTTAGTCATGTCTTATGGATTTTCAACATTTTTTGTACTTAAAATTAGGAACATGCTTGTGGTTTTAGATAACTCATGTCTAGGAGCAAGTCAAATAATTAAGGCATCAAAACACATTTGCACCTAGATCTAACAAAACAACTACGTCTTTAGATTATAATTAAAACTTTAAAATTTTGGAGATAGTTTTCGAATATTTTTTTTAGTACAATTTCTACGTTAAATAACATAATAAGCATTAACCAAGATTGCTCTAAAGAAAGAATAGTGGGTCAAAGGCTCCTTAAAAACCATCCTCCTAGACAAAGCAGCATTCGCAAGAAAGATTAGAAAGACTTCCAAGAACTAGTTTCCTAGATAGAATTTCCTTAAATCTTTACTTTTCATACTATTGAAATCTAAGTTAATCAAATAAATAAATTAAGTTAAGTTAAAATCTAAGTTAATTAATTAAGTTAACTAAAAATTTAAGTTAATTAAGTTAATGAAGTTAATAAATTAAGTGTTTTTTCAAAAAACAAATTTAAAAATTTAAAAATAAATAACTTAAAACTTAAATGAAAATTAAGATAAAAAATATTATTACAAATTAAAGGAAAATTAAAAGAAAAAAATTTAAAAAATTAATTTTTTTATTCATTTATTTACAAAGTTTTTTTATTTTTTTCATAAAAAATATAAATTAAAAAATAAAATAAAATAAAAATAATTTATTTTTATTTTTTAAAAATTTTTGTTACTTTTTTTTCGTAAATATTTTTCTATTTTTTTTAAAACAAAATAATTAAAATATATATATTTGAAATTTGAATTATTATTATTTTTTCTATTCATAAACAACAATTTTTTTTTACCTAAAAAAAAATCACAATTATTTACAAACAAAAATTTAATTTTTTTTAAATTTTTATTTAAAGTTTTTTTAGTTTTCATGAATGGTGATCGTTACTATTCACAGCTGTATAGTTTTTTTTTGTTTTTGACTCAAAATAAATAAATAAATTATTATTATTTACTGTACAAAAAGTTTTTTAAATTTTGATAAATAATTTGAAAATTTTATTTTTTTTACAACAACGATGGCAAAAACTTAATGCCAATACTTTGGTTTTATATTTATAAAACTCTTATAAGTGCACAAATTATTTCATAGAAAATGATAAATATACTCTAAAGGTCGATCTAAGGAATGAATATATGTGATTTTTAATTTATTATTCAAACTTTTAAAAACGAAATTAAATCCTAAATATTCTATCACGATATTTTGGTTTCATATGTTTTCTAATCTAATAACATAAAAATAAACATTTATGCAAAATTTTATCATTTATAATAGTTGAGTATTTATGGATATAATAACTAAGTTAATTGTGATTGCTCATATTATTTAAGTTATTAAAGTTATAAATTGATATTTATTGATTATCTTTTTTTATATGAATACCACTTTTGATGAGGTTAGATATTCTTTGCTAATTAAACAAATCAATTAACACCTATGTGTGAGGTTGATAACTAATTTGGTTAATTAAATTAATTTCTTTTTTCTAAGAGATTGAAAGTGAACCATTTAAATGACAACTTTGGTGGGGTTAGACAGTTTAAACTTTATTCAAGACGTCCAAATTAAACCTAAGAATCTAATTATCTGAGTACTAACTTTTAAGTTTTAAAATCATTACTGAAAATATGTTATCAATACATTTTCAGATAATAATTCTTATAATTGTTTTTGAAATAGAGCTTCGCTCTAACTACCAAACAATTGTACCAATAAATAAAAGAGCACTACTATAAATCAGACTAGATAACTAAACCTTAAAATCTAATTTTCAGATTTAATTTTGTAATGGAAAATAATATATTTCTCTCTAACATTCTTAATATAAAATCTTGAATAAAAACAAACTCAATTCATTTTAGGTGGCATTTGGTTTACGGAATGGAATCGAAATGAGAATGAGAATGTGAATGGAATGGAAAGGAAACAATTTTGTTTGGTTTGACCACTCGAATCAAAGAATGAATCAGTATTACGGTGTTTGGTTTACAACTTGAATGGAATGGGAAACACTATATATTATCTTAATACCTCTATATTTAGTAAAGTTTAAATAATATCATTTAATTATTATTTTTTTCACACAAAATACATTATTGAAATCATTATTTTTCTAAATAATTATTACTTCAAAAGAAAATATATTATTAAAATTATTATTTTGCAAGTATAACAACGTTATTATTATATCATATTTACAAATAGTGAGCAATGTTAAATTTAATCACACACAAATTAAATATAACGTATAAGAATAAAACATAAAAAATAATTCTAAAAACTTACAACACTTTAATGCTAATTCTTTTGCTGAAAAACCTACAAACGGATTTGGATTTCCATTTATCGAATAAAAAAGTTAATAATTTACAAAAATATAACTAGTTCTTCTCAAAAAGAGAAGAACTTTAAAACAAGAAATACTAAAAAAAACTAAGAAATATAAAGAAAGAAAGAGATAGGATATTTTTGTTGTTTTTAGGTGTGTTTTGTAATAAAAGAGATGGAGGTATTTATAGGTGAGAAGATGGTGCAAAAGTGGGAAAAAATGATAAAACAAATTGAAAAAATGCGTAATAAATGGATGATGACATCATCATTCACGCAAAAAGGATAGGCATTGACATCATCAGCATGTGGGGCACAGTTGGGTGTAGATGGGCGTAGCGGCACTCGCGGGTTCAAGTAGATAGGCGTAGCACCGCGTGCGTTGTTCGGGTGATGGGCGTAGACTTCGACGTTGGTTTGAGCATGGTGTGGTGCACTACGTTCATTTCTTGGCTCGACTGGGTGCATTACACACGTTTCTCGGCTGGGTTGGGTAGATGAGCATGCGATTTCGTCTTATTTGACATTGTTTTTACCTTTTTGACCCATTTTGTCCAATTTTTTCATATTTTTGATTTTTCTTCATTTATTTTCTCAATATATTTGTGATGTATTGTCTCCAATATTTTTCTTAATCAAAAGCATATCTAAAGTCTTCCTTAATCAAAAGCATTTTGTTCTCTAAGCATGGAAACCTAAACATCACGATTTACACTAGCTCTAACTTTGTAGGTTCTAAAGTGGATGGTAATTCTATTTCAGGACATCTTACACTTTTTGAAGTAACTTGGTGACTCGTAGAAGTAAGAAACAAAATGTGGTATCATTATCTAATGTGAAAGATGACATGACTCAGGATGTTTCTGATATCAACCTTTATGCTATCATTTCTAAAGTGAATCTGATCAAGTCTAACTAGAAGAATTGGTGTATTGATACCACATCAGCATTCAATGATAAGGCTAGGTCAAATTAAAGACGACTTTTAGAAAGGATTTTATATTAAATAATGTACTTTATGTTCTAGACATTCGTAAGAATATTGTTTCAGGCTCAATACTAAATAAGCATAGTTTCCTAATGGTATTTGAATCTTATAAGGTCATTTTTGACCAAAAATTGGATATTTGTGGGAAAATGGTATATTTTGATTGGATGTTCAAGCTTAATGCAATGATTGTAAAAGATAAGAATATTAATAAAGTTAATTCTTCTACTTATTTGCTTGAGTCTTTCAACTTATGGCATGTTAGACTAGGTCATGTTAATTATAATACATTACGAAGACTAATTAACATAGAACACATACTCGCATTTCAAATAGATTCAAAACATAAGTGTGAGACATGTTTTAAGGCAAAAATGACTAGGTCATTGTTTCATTCAATTGAAAGAAACACTGAAACTCTTGACTTAATCCGTAGAAATTTATGTGATTTAAAATTTCTTCAAACAAGGGGTGGTAATAAGTATTTTATTACTTTTATCTATGACAACATGAAATACTGCTATATGTATCTACATAAAAGTAAAAATGAAGTTATAGAAAAGTTTATTCTTTATAAATCGGAAGTTGATAATCAACTTAACAAGAAAATCAAGGTACTATAAAGTGATCGTAGTAGTGAGCATGAAGCACCTTTTAGTGAATTTTGTGCACAAAACAGAATCATACATGAAACCACAGCCTTTTATTCACCTTAGCAAAATGGTGTTGTTGTGCATAAGAATCATACCTTGAAAGAAATAATTATTGTAATGCTATTAAGTTCTAGGTTACCACAAACTTGTTTGAGGAAGCTATTTTTTCAGCTAACTACCTTTTAAATAAGGAACCTCAAAGATGTCTTGCTAAAGTATCCATATCTACACCTAAGAAGGTGAAGATAAGTCCAAAAATGATAGATTGCATTTTCATTGGACATGCACATAATAGTAGTACTTATCATTTTCTTGTACATGAGTGAAAGATCTCAAACATACACAAGAACATGATAATGGAATCAAGGAATGCATCATTCTTTGAATATGTATTTTCAGGTAAGGAGAATCAAGTTTGTTTATACAAACTTATGAGAATATAAATGAAGATAGTCAAGACCAAGAATCTGAATAAGAGGTCGAGAATGAGGTTAAGGTTGAACCAAGACGTAGTAAGAGGATTATGGGAGAAATTTTCTCTAGTATAGATTTTTTTACCTACATGTTTGCTAGAAAGTGAATCTCAAACCTATAAAGAGGTTGTGAACTCTTCTAAAGGTCCTCAATAGAAAGAAGCCATTAATAGTAAAATTGAGTCCATTCTATAAAATCATACTTGGAAACTAGTTGATTTACCTCCATGTAGTAAAACATTAGGGTTCAAGTGGATTTTTATGATAAAATCTAAAACAGATGGATCAATTGAAAAATACAAGGCCATGCTTGCAATTTAAAGATACAAACAATGACATGGCCTTTATTACTTTGATACTTATTCTTCTTTAATGATAATAACATCCATAAGGATGATAATTACTATCACGGCTTTGCGAAATTGTGAGATACATCGAATGGATGTAAAGACATCCTTTTTAAATGGAAAGTTAATTGAAGAAATCTATATGGAACAACCCGAGGATTTTCCTGGCCCAAGGCAAGAAGGAAAGGTCTATGAATTGGTAAAGTCGTTATATGGCTTAAAATAAGCATCAAAATAGTGGCATAAAAAGTTTGATAATGTCATGAGGATAAATGGCTTTAAAATCAACAAATGTGACAAATGTGTATATGCCAAGAATACTAAAGATGCTTATGTCGTATTTTGTCTTTACATTGATGACATGCTAATTATGGATAATAATGATCAAATGATCAAATCTATTAAAAATATGTTGAATTCAAGATTTGACATGAAAGACATGGGATTTACTGATGTAATTTTGATAATTAAGATATCGAAGATATCAAGCGTTCTCATTCTATGTCAATGTCATTATGTTGACAAGATACTTGAGAAATTCAACAATGATGATTCCCAAATTGTTAGAATATCTATCTAAGAGCAAAGGTTAGAGTGTGTCTCAATTGAAATATTCTAGAGTGATAGGAAGTTTTAGGTACTTGATGAGTTGTACAAAATTGAACACAGTTTTTACTGTAAGTAAACTAAGTAGATATGTCAACAATTTAGGATCTTATCACTGGAAGGTATCGTAAGAGTGCTTAGATACTTAAGATACACACGTAACTATGGACTATATTAAACAAGATATCTGACTGTATTAGAAGGATATAGTGATGCAAGTTGGATATCTGACATGAGAGACTCAAAGTCTACCAGTGGATATGTGTTCACAATAGGTGGTATAACTATTTCATGAAAGTCCTCCAAACAAACGTGCATTGCTAGATCCATGATTAAATCTGAGTTCATTGCTTTGGGTAAATGTGACGAAGAAACTGAATGGCTGCACAATCTTTTAGAGGATATTCCTAAGTAGGCGAAGTCTGTTCTTGCCATATGCATCAATTGTGATAGTCAATTAGTTATTAGCAAGGCATATAACAATATATATAATGGTAAGTCTCAATATATACATCATAGACAACTACTCTTAACTGGGGTTATCTCTATTAACTATGTTAATTCAAAGGATAATAAAGATAATCTGTTAACCAAAGAGTTAAATCGAGAGTTAGTTGATAAGTCATCGAGGGAAATGGTACTAACGCCATGAATGAATAAGAATTTGTAAAGGAAATCCAAACTAGTTGATTGGAGATACTAAGATTTAAGTTCAAAAGGACAAATTAGTTGTAAATATTTAGTGAGATCACTGTGTGAACTTACTCTGAATTCCATTCCTATGATGAAAACAATGATACACATAGGATATAAATTAAGCTAATACTTTTAATGATTCTTAGGAAACAATACCGAGTAGAGTATACAAGTTTTTTCTTTGTAAACTACTCTTATAGATAATAGATCATCTATGTGAGAAAAAAGTAGGGCCGCTTTAAAAGGGAATTGTGTATGACTCAATTCCCTTTTAAAATCTCACTGAAACATTCATGGCCAAAAGGAACATAACAGTGATAACTGAATTGTATCAAGAAAGACTCATGTATGAAGTATGTCATTACTTACATAAACGGTAAAATAGTTGAAGGACATCGCATCCACTAATCAACTAGTAAGATAAATATATTTTCAAAAAGAAATGTTCAAAAGGTAATACTTACCTACCTATACATGTTTGAAACCATTGAACTCTATTTTCGTGTCTAAATTTGATTTGAAATCTCCATCATTCAAGTGGGGGATTATTGAAAAACATTATGAATTAAAATTGAAGTGTCTCCTTCTTTTATTTCTTAAACCGTTATTTTGCTTTCATTTCTTTTTTCCATTGTGCCCGTTTGGGCTATTTATTTTCCTACAATTCATTTTTCCGTTTAAGCCACTTATTTTGGCTTTTATTATTTTGCTTTGCTGTGGAGACGTTACTACTGCTCCTTACATTGACGTGTGTTTATTTTCGTTGTTATGGAGATTACATATATATATATATATATATATAAATGAATAGAAAGAGAAAAGAAAAACCATTTTCAATTTTTGTATTTCTAATATAGAGTTAGGCTCTTTTTTGTAAATTTATACTTCACTTTTCGTTGGATTACCAAGATGTGGTGTAAGTTTGTCCTTAGTTAATCATTGTATCTTTGATATATAAGTTTTCGGAACTTTTATACGCCTATAATAAAGAGAAAAGTTATCTTAAAAATGCGGTATAATACACAAACCTCGATCATTTCTATATTCTATGTCTATTTCATGTTATTGAAATTTTATATTTATAATTTATATATATTTGTATTTATATATTTCTGATTTATATTAATATATTTTTATCCTTAATTTATTTAACCATATATTATTTCTCCTACAAACAAAAATATAACTCAATACACTTTTAATTCCTCACTTTATAAATAGTAGGGAGAGTTTCATTCTAGGACAGGGACCACAATATACAATATCATGAATAAAATTTTATGAAACAAAATCACATGTATTGGTCAAACTCCAAAAATACATGTAAAATAATCAGTATGCTTGAAATCATGGCGTCTAAATTTCAGGCGAGTAATAATAACTAGGTCCAAAATCACATGTATTCACAACTTGTATACATGGATGTAGCATAACAGTAGTATGATAGTATCCCTAGGGTACTAAATCTATAAGACCTCCGCATATGTAGTTACCCATAGCAAAAACATTCTCCCCCATATATATCACCATATTTTGATGATATTAGCACAATAAACATTTCCATTTCATGTAATTTTCAAAGTTTCTATGTCATACATATATTGTTGGCGTGTGCAGTAAAAGTGGCAGACAATAATGTTAGTGGAGTAGGAAAATGGTATACAACAATGTATAGTGGAGCAAAAAGTATGGATGTGCAGCAGCTGTTAGGGTTAGAGTTTTATATTCGATTCCTTAGTATACATAATGGCTCTATTGTACAGAAAAGAATAGAACAAAAAAATATATTTTGACATGGTATCAAAGCACATTATGGTTGGCCTAAAGAAATAAAAACCCTACATTGCTACCTGTTACACTATTTTCTATTCTCCTCGACATTGGTTTGATCTGGTGTATTGGTGTGACTGCTGGGATACAAATCTCTCCTATTCTGTTGTGAATGGAGACCCTACACTTCGAGTTTCCAATTTGGATTCTTGTGGTCTGAATCTAAAACAAAGACTGTTTCTATTAAACACAGAGATCATATCAATAATCAATTCAAAATTATTCAGTGAGGAAATGTAGCTGATGTATACAGATAATCAGTATGAGGCATATGAAATACCTTACTAGTAGATGTCAACAACTATTTTCTTGAAGCTTTGGAGTCTTAACTTTTCAGATCTTTGATCTTCATTTTTGCGAAAATAGTTGGGTTTGACTGATGAGTTGTTTTACTAGGATTAGGGGTGGCTGATCTGGCTTACTCTGTTTACTTCGTTCGTCTTTTCAGCAACATTTTTTTTGTAATCTCTGTGCGTGAAATGGTGTCTCTGTGCATGAAGTGGTATGAAGTGGTGTCTCGAGGCATGAAGAGTTGATTCTTTTGAATATTATAATCAGCAAGGGTGTGGCCATCTTCAAGTTGCTTCCCTCTTGAAACAAAAAAAAACAAGAAGAAGAAGAAGAAAAGATGGAAACAACTGCCATAGCATAAAATCAGATAGTGCAAGATATAACTCGAACAACAACAAAAAAAAACCAAATTCACTAGAGCGCCTAACTCCTCGTTAGTCTTTTTTCCAGTGATACTTAGTACGACATTACGAAAGGCAGTGCATATATGTCAACTGTTGGTCAGTGAGAGTTTTTGACAAAGATGGAGGACCAAGTGGAAGGTTAACTTCATCTGGATGTTGTAGCCGGCTAGGGTTCAGCCATCCTGATCTAGCTGCTCGTTTGCAGAAGAAGGGTGTCGCTCGCTTGCAGAAGAAGGGTTCCATTCTAGGGCTACACGAATAGGGAAAAAATTAAATTAGGGTTACAGTTATGAGTTTTATATATATATATATATATATTGGCTAGTGTGTAAAAAAAGGAAAAAAGGAAAAACAAAAAAGAAAGTGATAGATTCATGGCAGAATCTAGAGATTTAACCACCAATTCCATATTGAATGAGTTGACTACAAAAATGACTGAAGTTCTAACTAGAGCTCAGACCTTCTCACAACCTTCGCTAACTGAAGCATCGATTACTCCCATTAGTATCAAGTTGGGAGGATCCAACTATGCCTTGTGGTCCCAGGTGGTGGAGATGTATATCTCTGGAAAAGATAAACTGGGATATATTAATGGGGATTTTCTTCAACCTGCTGAAACCGATCCCTCATTCAGGAGATGGCGCACTGAAAATGCCATTGTCAAAGGATGGTTGATCAATTCAATGGACCCATCCTTGATTGAAAATTTTATCTGATTCCCAACTGTGAAACAGGTTTGCGATTCTGTTGCTACCACTTACTATGATGGAATAGACATGTCTCAAGTGTATGATCTCTGCCGTCGAGTTACTCGTATAAAGCAGGCGGGTGGATCCATTGAAAAATACTACAATGATCTTCAAGGGTTGTGGAGAGAAATTGATTTCTGTCATCCTAATCCAATAGAGTGTGCGATTGACATACAAAAATACAACTCTATCGTACAGGAAGATCGAGTGTATACCTTCCTCGATGGACTTGATGAAAGACTAGATAAAACTTGAAGTGATGTGATTCAAATCAAACCATTCCCTACGATGTAACAAGCCTATAGATTCATCCGTAGGGAAGAGGTCAGGTAGACCGTGATGATCACAGATGTAGATACGACACCCGGAGCATTTATGGCTTTCAAAGGGATCAAGGGACACCATAATCCGATGCCAGCAAAACCAAGAACTCTTTTGGGTAGCAAGAAATCCACCAGAAATCCATCGTCTGTTGACATGAAATGTGGTCATTGTGGAAACTCCAAACACACCCGTGAAAACTGCTTCAAACTACATGGGTATCCAGAATGGTGGAATGATCTTCAAGCACGGAAGAAAAGGGAAACCACTGGGAGAACCGTTGTGGTTACCAATACTACATCATTATCTTTTATTCCTCAGGCCGAATCTTCCCAGGATCCAGAGTATATTTCCTTTCGGAAAGACATATGCCTTGTTTTGATCTTGTTACCCCAATACCTAAGAAGTATTTGAGCCCTCCCAAATTCTTCATTTCAAACTCATTTGACAGTTGTTCTTGAAGCTTAGAGATTTCTTTTTTATCATCCCCTGTAATGATCATATCGTCTACATAGACTATGAGGGCTATTATCTTCCCCAATCGATGTTTTAGGAAAATAGTATGGTCAGAGTTTCTTTGTTGAAACCCATATTTCTTCATTACTGAACTCAACCTACCAAACCATGCTCGAGGTGATTGTTTTAGTCCATACAATGCTCATTGTAATCTACATGCAATTTCTTTTCCTGATGTAACAGTATATCCTGGTGGGATATCCATGTAAATCTCTTATTCAAGATCACCATGAAGGAAGGAATTTTTTACGTCAAGTTGGTGCAATGGCCAATCTAAATTTTCCGCAAGAGATAACAAGACTCTAACAGTTTTAGTTTAGCCACAGGTGAGAAGGTTTCTTGATAATCTATCCCATGTTTCTGTGTATATCTTTTTTCTACTAGCCTCACCTTGTATCGATCAACCAACCCATCTTATTTATACTTAATGGAGAAAATCCACTTGCATCCTACCATTTTCCTCCCTTAAGGAAACCTTCTTAACACTCATGTGTTATTCTTCTACAATGCCTCAAATTCCTCTTTTATAGCTTGAGCCCATTTTGGATCAGATAAGGCTTCTTCAATGCTACTTGGAATTTGACATGAGGAGAGTGTTTATGCAAACGCCCTGATAGGTTATGATAACCTTTGAGTAGATACATAATTGGTTATTGGATACTTGGATTGTCGTTATTCTCTTTCTAAGGAGTATCGATTTGGAGAGCTATCTTATCACACCTTTACAAACTAATCCTATAGATACATATGTTGGTTATGTTTTACCTTTCAAACACAATCGATGCAAACCTCTAAATCGATACTCCCCAAAAAGAGAACGAAAATCCAAGTATCCAATATCCAATTATGTATCTATTCAAAAGTCATCAGAACCTATCGGGGAGTTTGCACAAACACTCTCCTAATGTCAAATTCCAAGTAGCATTGAAGAAGCCTTATCTGATCCAAAATGGGCTCAAACAATAAAAGAGGAATTTGAGACATTGCAGAAGAATAACACATGGGTGTTAAGCAAGTTGCCTCAAGGGAGGAAGATGGTAGGATGCAAGTGGATTTTCTCCATTAAGTATAAAGCAAATGGGTTAGTTGATCGATACAAGGCGATGCTAGTAGCAAAAGGATATAGACAGAAACATGGGATAGATTATCAAGAAACCTTCTCACTTGTGGCTAAACTAAAAATCGTTAGTCTTGTTATCTCTTGTGGAAAATTTAGATTGGTCATTGCATCAACTTGATGTAAAAATGCCTTCCTTCATGGTGATCTTGAGGAAGAGATTTACATGGATATCCCACCAGGATATACTGTTACATCAGGAAAAGAAACTGCATGTAGATTACAATGAGCATTGTATGGACTAAAACAATCACCTCGAGCATGGTTTTGTAGGTTGAGTTCAGCAATGAAGAAATATGGGTTTCAACAAAGCAACTCTAACCATACTCTTTTCCTAAAATATCGATTGGGGAAGATAACAACCCTTATAGTTTATGTAGACGACATGATCATTACAGGTGATGATAAAGAAGAAATCTCTAAGCTTCAAGAACAACTATCAAGTGAGTTTGAAATGAAGAATTTGGGAAGGCTCAAATACTTCTTAGGTATTGAGGTAACAAGATCAAAACAAGACATATGTCTTTCCCAAAGGAAATATACTCTGGCCTACTAGCAGAGGCAAGACTACTAGATTGTAAACATGTTGATATTCCAATGGTTTAAAATCATAAACTTGGAGAATATGTGGACCAAGTACCAGCAGATAAACAGAGATATCAACGGTTAGTAGGTAAACTCATATATTTATCTCATACTCGATCTGATATTGCTTATGCTATGAGTGTCATGAGTCAGTTCATGCACTGCCCAAGTGAAGACCATATGGATTCCGTCATGCGAATACTTCGTTATTTAAAATCTTCCCCTAGGAAAGGACTTATGTTTTCAAGAAATGGTCAATTGGAAGTCGTTGGATATACAGATTTAGACTGGGCAGGGAATATCAAGGATAGGAAATCTATTGCTGGGTATTTTACTTTTGTGGGGGGTAATCTTGTTACATGGAGGAGCAAGAAGCAAAAGGTAGTTGTCTTATCTAGCGCTGAAGCTGAATTTTGAGGAATGGTCAAGGGAATATGTGAGCTCCTTTGGTTGAAAAAACTTCTAACTGAGATTGGTGTTGCTCCTAACTCTGAAATGAACTTATTTTGTGATAACAAAGCAACCATTTCCATCTCCCACAATCCAGTTCAACTTGATCGCACGAAGCATGTTGAAGTGGATCGGAACTTCATCAAACAAAATCTTGAAGAAAAGATTATTCAGCTTCCATTCATTAAATCAGAAGATCAATTGGCTAATATACTCACAAAATCTATGTCTGCAAAGAACTTTTAAAACTCACTTGACAAGTTGGGCATAAGAGACATATATGCACCAACTTGAGGGAGAGTGTTGGCGTGTACAGTGAAAGTGGCGGACAATAATGTTAGTGGAGTAGGAAAATGACAGACAACAATGTATAATGCAGCAAAAAGTATGGATGTGCAGCTGTTAGGGTTAGGATTTTATATTCGGTTCTTAGTATACATAATGTCTCTCTTGTACAGAAAAGAATAGAACAGAAAAATATATTTTGACATTACTACATTGATAAATTTTATATTTTTATCTATAGTTTTAAATAATAATAAATATATTACAAACTAATCAGGATAAATGATAATAAAGACATCACTTTCATCTATCAATAATGTGTTCATGTGTATGATTTATTTTCAAATAGTAAAGGAAAAGGGCGAAGATTCACTACCTACAATAAGTCCGCTTGAACATCCACTCCTAGGAATGAGATCTCATTTGTTTGAGTTGTTTCCTTAAGTCCTACATTGTTAAATAACACATGACTTCAAATGTTTTGATATTTGAACAAATTATTCAAAGCGGTGAGAGCTCTTATCGTACAAAGTAATGCTAGGACTGCCACTTTCAGCAGAACTTTATTTGTATATACCCAAACGTAATTCCACATATTTGATGAGGTGGATACCACGAACCTTTCTCAGAAGATTCGATGTTAGTGGATTTTTTTTCACTTTGTGGGTAGATCAGAAGATTTACTAAACCTAGTTAATTTTGGTGTTCTTGTTTTTTGTTTGCTTGATCATTTTTGCTTTTGTGTTTGTTTGTTTCACTTTTGTTGTTTTATGTTTCTTTTGTGCACAACAAATGGTATCAAAACTAATGACAAGAAGGTCTTGAATTAAGAAAGATATAACAACATGAAGGTTTGAGACTCAAAATAATAATAATGGTTAAAAAATTACATCAGCTTGATATCTATTTTTAAATGAAAATACCACTAAAATATCACCAAAACAATAATGGTAAAAAAGGTACCAAAAGTTGAATTGCGATGCTACTAAGACAATGAACCGACAAAAGAATAAGATAATTGTTCCTTTTTATTAAAATTACAATTTCATTGAAATAACTATTCCTTCACTTATAGGAATAAAATTTAATGCATTTTTACTACAAAGTCTAAAAATATATCCTTCTTTTTTTTTGGTGCATGAGATAAGAGAATTTTAGGAAAACTAATAATATTATATTATATTTTTTTTCCTACAATAATACGCGAAACATGATATAAGTTATATGGAACATTCACACAAAAACCATAAGCAAGGAAGAAAGGAAACAAAACAAAACATAAAAATAAATAAATAACTACCACGGTCCAAGCATCATATACATATACATATATATACATTATACATTATATATATATATATATATATATATAATGCAAAAAATAAGAAAATCAAGCCAACAAATAAAATGGATAAAACACACATAAGGAAAAACATCAAATTAAGAAACACAAAAATATTTTAAAAATGAAAAAGGAAATATAAAAAAAAACATAAATAAGCATGCACAGAAATGCAGAAAGGTAATCAAACAAACAAGTTAATTATAATCCCTCGTATCCACAGCCAATACATACCACCTTCACTCGTGTAAAAAATTGCTTCGATTAAAAAACATTACTTCCATATATAAGGGAAGATGCAATAGATGGTGCAAAAAAGTAAAACCTGGTAAACCGCTTAGTCCAAAAATAGAGAATTAGTCTTCCAATGTTGCCACTGCTACCAACTCACTCATACTTCTCAAATTCATTCAGTTGCATCTCATTTGCCAATTTTCAAGGTATTTTTTTCCATTTTCATAGTTGCAAAGCCAGATCCGGCTGCTGTGAGTCAACTACAACACCGGAGGAATGTTTCACTGGAGAGCCTGGAGACTGGAAACTAATGTTTAAGTCTGGAGGAAGACTTTCCTGTTTCTTCTGTAGACGCTGAGGCTGCCGCATCTCAAACCTAGACAAGTCAGATGATGATGCTAATTGAGGGAAGAATATATTTCTGTTATATGAGTGAGTTTCGCAACCCAAACCAACAGGAGCTGGCTGCTGCCTGTTCCTCTCAGAACCAAACTGCATTGCACCAGAAACAGGAAAATCATCACGGATCTGTGAGATTTGCGAATTAGCTTCTCTACTTGGGTTGAATAATGAATCTGCTGATATTTGCAATTTTGATGTCATAGACTTCTGTTTTGGTTGCTTAAAAGCTCCAGCCCCTACTGACATCCATGCATGGGCTGCAGCAACTGCAGCATTATTAGAGTTCTCTCTCCTAACCGATTGCATTGCATGTTGAGTACTACCAGACATTTGATATGTACATCTCTGTTGCAACTGTGTCTTTTCAGCTAACATTGTCATCAACTGAACTGGATCACTAACACCTGATTCGACTACAAGTTTGGAACCACTATCAGATTCAGAAGTATCGTTAATCCGACAATCCAAAAAATTATTGCCGTCTTTTCCGTTAGTTAAACAGCCGGGAACAGCTCCATTAGCATCTAACTTCATGAAAGGTCCAAGTGGTTGAACAAATGTATTTGGGATCACATGTCTAGATTTAGATTCTACAACCTCTGAATTGCTTGAAAATGGTTTTCCAATAATCTTAGCACTATTGTGTGGCAATGAGAAAGAATTCAACTCAACCTGTTTTTCCACCTTTCTCTGAGGTTCAGCAAGATTCCTGGATTTTACATATGGAAGCTGATGAATAGCATTACCACTACCACTGGTACTGGTATTGGATTTCATTCCAGCAGAACAGAACACAGATGGATTCCCTTCTGATTGAGACCCCCTACCCAAACTAAACAAAGATTGTCTTCCTTCTGCAGCAGACCCACTAGCAGGTTGCCCTTTAACTGGATTAGGAGTCTTGGAGAAACCATCTAATTGAGGGGGGGGCCTAGTAGGACCAATAAAAGATCTTTCTTCCGTAGCAGATCCACTATCCAGTTTCTCCTTGACAGGATCAATAGTCTTAAAGAAACCATCTGACTTAGGCTCCCTAGCAGGACCACAGAGAGATAGTCTTCCTTCCAAAGTAGGACACGTATCTGGTTGCTCCTTGACCGGATCAAGAGTTTTATAAACTCGGTCATCCTCTCTTATTTCACAAGTGGAATGAAGCTTGCTAATTACACCAGTGTGTTTCTGATTGTAGTTCACAAGCATTAATACTGGGGTCAAAATAGGCTCATATTCTCCAACCCAACCACGACCAAATTTACACTCAGCAGGAAGTGCCTCTTCAATCCTTTTCGAGGCAACTTTCCATGCAACAGGTCCAAGATTTGTAGCAAACCTTGCCAGGCTTCTGGCATAAGAATATTCAGCATGAAGCCCAACCTGATTTTCAACATTTATGATTCAGTACGGTTAGGATGATTTGAAATTAAAAACACATTCACAATATGTAAGAAAAACATAAATACGAAAAAGGAGTTTAATTTAGTACATACTGCAACAAGTTGCTTGATTTCACACTCAAAAGTTGAAAATACTGATTCTGAGAAGGATACTGGTTGATTAGATATGTTATAAGTAGCTCGACGGTTTTCATCAAGTGATGGTTTCCTCCCTGATTTTGAAAAGAGACCCTTTCCTGAAATGGCACATTAAATCAATATAGATAAAGTAAAATATGCAAGCAATACCAGAGAGCACTAGCAGCATTTAAACCAAATATAACTCAGCATGTGACCTTTATATATCCCATTTAATCCTTGGGGAATACAAAGTACCTGACAAAATTTCTTCAGGTTTATCCAAGTTAGCATCATTGAAGGATAAATTACCATCTACAGTCCCATCAATACTACCCTGCCACTCAAAGCCAGCATCATGTTCTGGATTAGAACGGTGATGTGTATCTTCAACTATCGCAATAGTGGCACCTGAGGAGATATCAGAACCAACAGTTTCCTCTGAAGTGCGGCAAAGAGGTTTCTTTGTCAACCTTTTTACTGTGGAATTGGGTTTTGTTTTCTGCACTAGTTTTAGCTCTTTGTGGGAACGTTCATAGCAAACCCTCAGCTTCTCAAATTTCTTCTTTGCCAGCTCTTGTATGGAACGTGCCTGTCACCAACAATTGGACCAGACACCCATATGTCAAGATAGGATAAATAAACAAGAAATTATAAATTATAAAATGGCCAAAACTCTTCTTACCTGTTTATGGTATATGGTATCAGGTGCATTGTATTGCCTCGCATTTGAGCATAATAGAAAAACATCACTCTACACCAAAGACAAAAGTCAAAACTCTTTCTTTGAAACTAAATTATATAAAGACGATCTCTACAACAAATAAACAATGCAACTTAACATGGAAAAAAATAAGATAATACCCAAACCATGCAAAACTAAAATTATGACATTTTCTCAATTTCACTACAATTTAGTATTTAGAATCACAAGCCTCGTATCACATGAATTCACCTCACCATGTGTAGACCTATTAGGGAAAAAAGTCTTTACTTGCAAAGAGATTTAAGTTGGAAACTAGAATAATAGATCCCTTGTCAAAAGACAAAGCTAGGGCTAGCAAACTTCATGCAGAATTTGACAACCCGGCATGATTGCAAACAGTAAGCAGCTCTGTATGATTAACAAATGTCACAATTATTCAATTTGAGCACAATAAACAAATTCTCGTTTTAACTTGGCTGCAGACAACAAAGGAAGCAAATTTTTTTCTACAGCTTCCGTTCAGCAAGCTTTTATTTACTGATTTCAAACACTTCAACAAAGATGTGTATCAGTTTTACTATTATAGAAATCAAGCAGAGCCAATACATAATATTGCAAGACCCTTAAGAGACCTAAAATTGATGGAAGCAATGATCAATATGCCTGGTGCTTTTCTGAATAATGCAATACCTCATTCATCTCTAGAATAAAGGAAACGTGAATAAAATATTGGAACCCACCTCAAATTCTTCCAATATAGAATATGACCCATTTGCCAACTTCTTCCTCACCGTGGCAAAGTCCATTGGATGTTCAATCACATCGTGATAATCAGGGAGCTACAATAAGAAACATAATCTCAATCTAACTCTGAAAAAAAGAAAATGCTATATAAGAAAATATACCACTAAGCTCATTTACACACCTCTTCAGGATCAACTGGCTCTGCATACACACCATAAGTGTCCTTCCTGCCACGTTTTAAAATGTTGTCATTAGCATTTGAAAACCTTTTGTTAGAGATGTTAGTCGTGTATTAAATGTGTATTAGGTGTATATTACTAGTTGAATATATTAGTTGTGTATTAGGTGTCTTAATTGTGTATTAGGTGTATGTCACCTAATAGTGTCCCTAACTTTGTATATAAATATGTAGTGTCTTTAAATGAAAATCATAAGAGTGAATTCTGAGTTTCACATGGTATCAAAGCATTTGGGTTACAAAATTCGGAAATTTTTCTTTTTTCCCGTTCAAATTAGGGGCTGATTTTGGGTAAACACAAATTAGGATTTAGTGCATTTTTGGGTTCCAACTCGAAACATCCTTTTGGAGTGCACATTTTTTCTCACCGTCGGCACAGGGAGGAAGACTAGCCGCCGACCGGCCAAACCCCGAAGTCCGGTCACCAGACGAGCCGCGAGTGAGCCACACGTGCCACCGCGACTTTCTGCCATCTTTCCACGCGTCTCACCGCCGACACAGAGAGGAAGACCAACCACCGACCGGCAAACCCCGAAGTTCGGTCACCAAACAAGCCGCGAGTGAGCCACACGCACCACCGCGACTTTCTGCCATCTTTCCACACGCCGGTGCGTGACAGCGCGTCCGTGCAGCATTCTTCTCCGGTCGACCTCGTGTTGCTCTCCGATGTTCCCCTGCATCATCTGTGGTGGTTTGGCACTCATCGCTTGTGATTGTTCAGGTTTGGGTTCTTCCAATTTTGTGTTCTTATTCGCCGCGTGTTTGGTCGCTACTGTTGTTGGATTTTGTTTGTTTGTTTGTTCGCTGCCTTGTCGTTTGTAGGAGTTATGGCTGAAAAGAAATCTAATGTTGTGACGGATATGGTGCCTGTGATGTCTAAAAAAGCACAGACCATAAGCTCAATGGCTCGAATTATTTGGCTTGGAGCAAGACCATTCGAATTTATTTGAGAAGTATCGACAAAGATACTCATTTAACTAATGATCCTCCTAAAGATGATTCAAAGCAGACATAGCTTAGAGAAGATGCCCGTTTATTTCTACAGATTCGGAATTCTATTGAGAGCAATGTAATTGACTTGATCAATCATTGTGAATTCGTTAAGAAATTGATGGATTATTTGGATTTTTTATATTCTGGTAAAAGAAATCTTTCTCGCATGTATGAGGTATGCAAAGCATTTTACTGTGCAGACAAACAAGATCAATCACTCACGAATTATTTTATAGAATTTAAAAGGACTTATGAGAAACTCTTTAAAGATTCTGAGAGATATTGAAGGGTGGTTGGAAAGCTAAATTATCTTACCGTGACTCGTCCAGATATTGCATATTCGATCAGTGTTGTTAGCTAATTTATGTCATTTCCAACAGTTCATCATTGAGCAACGTTAGAGAAAATTTTGTGTTACTTGAAAGGAGTACCTGGACGTGGTAAAGAGTATGCAAATCATGGACACACTCATATTGAATGTTTTTCGGATGCAGATTGGACAGGTTCCAAAGTGGATAAAAGATCCACATCAGGCTATTGTATTTTCATTGGAGGAAATTTGGTCTCATGGAAAAGCAAGAAGCAAAATGTTGTGTCACGATCGAGTGCAGAGTCAGAATATAGGGCTATGGCACAATCTGAGTATGAGATAATATGGATATATCAGCTCTTGGATTAAGTAGATGTTAAAACTTCAGTACCAGCGAAATTGTGGTGTGATAACCAAGCTGCTCTTCATATTGTTTCTAATCCTGTGTTTCATGAGCGAACTAAACACATTGAAATTGATTGTCATTTTGTTCGCGAGAAAATTCAACAAGGTTTGATTTCTACAGGATATATGAAGACTGGAGAACAACTAGGAGATATCTTCACGAAAGCTTTAAGTGGGATTCGGGTTGATTATCTTTGTAACAAGTTGGGCATGATTAATATCTATACTCCAACTTGAGGAGGTGTTAGAGATGTTAGTTGTGTATTAAGTGTCTATCACTAGTTGAATATATTAGTTGTGTATTAAGTATATGTCACCTAAGAGTGTCCCTAATTTTGTATATAAATATGTAGTGTCTTTGAATGAAAATCATAAGAGGGAATTATGAGTTTCACACCTTTTAAATACACAAAATCAAGAAAGCAAAAAAGAAGAAAAAATACAGTAGCAGTACTTCTGAAGCTTGTCAAGAATCAACTCCAATGTCTTCTTGTCAGGTACTGGAATGCTACTTTGAGGACCTGTTGGAGTTCCTGGTAAAAGAAGAAAACAAAGTATAACAACCCATGATCAAATTTCTACATTAGTAATTCATCCAAAATCATCAAAAATTTGTACCAAAATTTTAGATAAATCAATATAACCAAAACAAACCTGAAATGAAGTCAAGCTTCTTTCTGTCCACTTTTCGATCCCTTTCCTATTAAAATCCAACAGCTCATCATAAATACAAATTAAAGTAGCTCATGTTAACATGTATAGCTAAGATATCACTGAATGAGCAATGTGAGAAAGAGACTGAGAGACAGATGAGACAGACAATATTTAAGTAGAACGGAGGATGTGGGAAAAGGGGAGTGAGAAAGGTTATAGAGCTTATTCAGAATTTGTCGATTGTATTTGTTTTTTGGACAGTTAACTCCAAACATGACCGTTATTTCTCTAATTCCCCAATTCCCATAAAGAGAACACTATCCAAGAGAGACAATAAAGTAGAAGTCTAAAACAGTTACGACATCAAAAATTCTCAATGATTTCATGTGAACTGGAAACTCCCTTCAAAACCCTCCCATGTCACCTCAAAGTTCAACTATCATCCACAACCTTATCACTGTCTCTCATTTCAAATCCATAATTTTATCCTATTCAATACATACCTCATCATCATCACCATCATCACCATCATCATCGTTACCATCGTCACGGTTACCTTCTTCCTCATAATACTCATCTTCTTCTTCATTATCACCGTTGTTAATTCTCCGCTTCTTCAATGACTTTCTCTCACCCTCATCCTCATAGTCCTCCTCTGATGCAGACTGTAGCACATGAAATCCATGAGCACTAGTCCTAGTTCCACTCAACTTAGGCTTAGTACCCTGGCTGAGCTTCACAACTAGCTTGAGTTTCTTTTCTCTCTTCCTCCCTTCCCCTTCCTCATCCTCATCCCCTTCCTCATACCGTTCCCCTTCCCTTTCCCCTTCCTCGTCCTCATCCTCGTCGAGAAAATCATCATAATCTATGTTGTACCTCATATTCCTGCGTCGGAGACTCCGTCGGACCTCCAATTTCTTATTAGCTGGAGACTCACCGAAGCGTCGAGCTAGATCTACCTTCGATGGTCGTCCCTTCTTCTTCCTCCGCACGATCTGACCCATACTTCCTTTATATCTATATATACAGCTTCCAATCTCTAGAAAATCTCACAAGCTTTCATTAGCTCTAGTTTTCTTTTCTTTTTTTTCTCCCTCCCTTCTCTTTGCTTGATTCAAGTATTTTTGAGGAAAAATTTAATGCAGCCCAAATTTGCCCAAATATTAGCCAGCTCCCAAGAATGTAGTTTTTGCAGCAGACACATATCCTGTGGATGGTCAGAAAAATTAATAATGACAGATATAATAAATAATACCTAATAAGGAAAATCCGAATAAATTTAAAATAAGATACAAGATAAAATAAAGAAGAAAAGAAAGTAAAGAATAAACTTATAAAGATTCTTCAACACAAAATTGAACAAGCCAATCTCCACCCAAAATAAATATTAATCAAAGTAATGTAGCTAAAACATAAGAAGCAAAACCTAGGACGTGATGGCTACTACAATTCCAACAAATAAAAGCAAAAATGGAGGAAGAGATTCCAGTTAGAAAGTTCATGCAATTGAAGACTAAAAGTAAATACCATCGGGTCTTGACTTGAACTGAAAAACTTAATTACGGCTATCCAGTTAGAAATTTGGAGCATCAAATTCTTAACTCATTCATTTACAACACCAGTACTATTATACTGACTCTTTTAGGACAACGTCATTTTTGGATATGTATCAGAGTGTCTTACAAGCCCATTTTACCAATTGAAACTATATCAGACATTTCATTCAACAAATCCAAAATTACAATGTCGCGGTATCAAATAGGAGAATCAAAATCAAAACAAAAACAGAGCAATAGATACCAATTTACTTTTTTGTCTATGAATAGTTGCAAAGAACTCAAAATTCATCACCTAACAAATTATCACTCAAATATTGATATCTAGAGGTTCAAAATCACAATTCAAATTCAAAATACACAGAATTGTATATGAATTAACCTACCTTTAATTCCGAAAAAGATCCAACTCTGTTAGGAAGCATTAATATAGTGAACAAAGAGAACAAAGAATAAAACATGTACCCAGAATTTCATCGTCCATGGTGGAGAAGTAATTGGCGACAATTGGGAGTAACTCGGATAGGATCCTGATATAAGGAATGGGTGTCGAGATGCTGAGTCCTTCGCGTAGCTGATGTTCTTTTGCTTTCATACGCATGGGTGAATATCATTAGGGTTTGTTCATTCCATATCGAAGATCGGAGCCTTTAGGAATTGAGCGAAGTGTTTTGTCGGGACATTGGAAAGAATTAGAATGACTAAAGTAGTTCCCTGGTGACTGTCGACTTTGCAGGAAGAGTTGATTTGTGCGATGATTGAGAAAGATAAGACTGATGGTCTCAAGGGGAAGACAGAAAAGAATGACTCAGTTTGTATTTTTTTAATGTCAATTTTATTTTCATATTTATACAATATATAATCATAATTTAATCATATTTTTACTCAGATTTTATTATCTTTTATATTGTTTGCTTACATATATCTTTCATATTTAGGTTTAGAAATTTTAAAAATTCAAAATTTAGTACAAGATGTTTGATTTGATGTGAATTGTGATATAATTTTGAAAAAATATAACCATAACAATTAAAGAATAAATTATACTCTATATTCTAAGTTTATCTTCTAATAAAATGAATAGTCATATTTATAAGACAATAATAATAACAAAAACAAATACTCAAATCAAATAAATTAAAATTCAACGCTTGAAATTCTTGATCAAAGAAGTGTTTGAAAAACATAAAATTGAAATTATTAACCTCTTTTAAATCTAAGAAATGTTTCTCTAAAATAATTTTAGCTATAGAGACTTGCTTATATAACTTATAAATTCTTTCATGTTCTGAAAAAGCTCTGATAAATGGACTTTATCTTCATTCTGAAACTCTTCTTTTATGGTAGAATATTTTGATGCCTCGACATTTTGGCAAAAAAATGTTGATTATCCTAGTTAAGTTTTTCTTCACTTCATCACTTTTGCTTGAAACCTATGGGCAGACTTTTGCATCTCTTAAACTAAGGCCATTTCTTAAAGGATTTTTGTTTTGTATCATCTTGGGTCATCTTGTAAGATTCTTGTGTTCCAAAAGATTATTTCAAGTGGTAAGTTGTGTAAGAAATAATACATAAATAAATAAGTTAAAAATAAAATTGTATTATTAAAATTATAAATATATAAATATAGATATATATATAAATTATAAATATAAAATTTAAATAAAATAAAAGAAAAATTAAGACTTATGTATCATACAGTGTCCTTACGATAATGTTTTGCTCACTGTGAATGTTAGAAAATTTCAAAAACTTATCTTTCAAAATTCAACGATCAAATAATTTATAATATAATTTATTATCCCACAAATTTTCAAGTGTTTATAATATATTTAAGAGACCTAACTCTAGATTAAAAAAAGAAAAAAAAATTTACTAATAAGCTTTCTCTTCTTTCTTATCTATTCTCTATGTTATGTTTTGGATATATATATTATTCCTTTGTTATGTTTTGGATATATATAAATATAAACAAAGAAAACAAGGAAACAACATACGAAAATAAAAGAGAATTAAATAAAAGAAATTGCATAAATAGTCGGAGGGGAATTCAAAAAACGAATTAAACAAACGTTTTGTAAGAAACCATAATGGACCATAAAAAAGTTCCAATCCAAAATTAGTCTTTCATTTAAATTTTTTTAACAATTCTCCACGTCAATGAAAAATAAGTTTTTCAAAAGAAGCAACTCAAATCATATGTAACATGAGAATAGAGTCTAACGGTTCGAAACCTGCATAAGATAGGTAGATGTTACCTTTTGTACCTTTCCTTGTGAAAATATATTTACCTTAGTGGTTAACCTGTAGACGTGGTGTTTTTGAACTATTCTATCATTTATGTAAGTGATAAGATACTTCACACATGAGTCTTTTCTGACACAATTCATTTCTCACTGCTATGTTTGTTTTGGTCATGATCATACGTCTAGTTCTATGAGAGCTTCTAAAGAATTGAGCCTTACACAATTCCCTTTTGAAACGTCCACACTCCTCTCTCAAATGGGTGATATCTTATAGATAAGAATAATCTACATACTTCACTCGGTATTCTCTTCATAATTATTATTAAAAGCCTTAATTTACCTTGTATCTTACGGGTATCACTATTTTTATCATAGGAATAGACTTGAGGGTAAACCCCTACAGTGATTTCACTGAGTCTTTACAATTAAGTTGTCTCTTTGAATCTAGTTATTGGTATCTCTAGTCAACTAGAGATCTTAAACCCTAAACCCTAACTCTCAATTTAATCCTTTGTTTAGTGGATTCACTATGTTATCCTTTAACTTCACGTAGTTAATAGAGATAATCCAAGTTGAGAGTAGTTATCTACTAGTATTATGTTTATGATGTATGTGTCAAGACTTATCATTATACATATTTCTTTGCGCCCTGCCAATAGCAGATTAAAAATCACAATGTATGTATATTACATATATCAGCCACACCCACTTAGGAATATCTTCTAAAAAATTGCATAATCATTCGATTTCTTCATCATCTTTATCCAAAGTGATGAATTCAGATTCCATTATAGATCTAACAATGCACGTCTATTTAGAGGACTTCTATGAAATAGCTACACCATTTAGTGTGAACACATATTCACTTGTAGACTTTGAGTATTTCATGTAAGATATCTAGTTTGCATCACTGTATCCTTCTAATATAGTTGGATATCTTGTGTAATATAATCCATAGTTATATGTGTATCTTAATTATCTAACTAGTATTATAATACCTTTTCAGTAGTCAGATCCTGGATTATTGGTATATCTACTTAGTTTACTTACATTATAAGTTATGTATAATCTTGTACCACTTATCAAGTACATAAGACTTCCAATCACTCTATAATATTCCAATTAAAACACATTCTCACCTTTATTCCTAGATAAATGTAGATTTATATCTATCGATGTTCTAACAATTTTGGAATCATCATTATTGAATTTCTCAAGTATCTTACCCATATAGTGACATTTGACTTAGAATGAGATCGCTTGATATCTTCTTATCTTAATTTCTAGAATTATATCAATTGGTCCCATGTCTTTCATGTCATCCTTGAATACAATATATTCTTGGTAAATTTGATCATTTGATCATTACTAGTCCAAATTAGCATGTCATTAATGTAAAAGACACAAGATGACATAATCATATGCAATGTCTTTAATATATACACATTTGTTACATTCATTGATTTTAAAGTCATTTGTCCTCATGACATTATCAAAATTTGCATGCCATTATTTTGATGCTTGTTTCAAACCATATAACGATTTCATAAATTTACAGACCTTTCCTTCTCATCATAGGTTGGAAAAACCTACGGGTTGTTCTATGTATATATATTCATCTAAATCTCCATTTAGAAAGGCTTTCTTTACATCCATTTATGTATCTCAAGATTTTGCAAAGCATTGATAGCAATTATCACCCTTACAGAATTTATTCTCATCATACGAGAATAAGTATCAAAGTAATCAAGGCCATATCATTGTTTGTATTTCTTAATTACAACCATGGCCTTACAGTTTTTAATTGTTTCATTTGGTTTATGTTTTCTCATGAAAATCCACTTGACCCTAGTGTTTTACTACCTTAAGGTAAATCAATTAGTTATCAAGTGTGATTTTGCAAAATATACTCAATTTTACTATTAATGGCTTATTTCCATTGAGGACCTTTAAAGAAATTTACAACCACTTCATAGGTTTAAGGTTCACTTTCTAACAAGTAGGTCCAAAAATTTGGACCATAGGATATTTCTATTCTAGTCTTTTTGTTACGGTTGGGTTTAACCTCAACCTCTTGTTCAGGTTCTTTGTCTTAACTATCGTCATTCATAGTCTCATAAATTCGTTTAGACGAACTTAATTCCCTTTGAGATTTACTTGAAAATACATGATAAAAAAATGATGCATTGCTTGATTCCATTATCATGTTCTTATGTATGTTTGAGATTTTTGACTCATACATAAGAAATTGATAATCACTATTATTATGTACATGTCCAATGCAGATGTAATCTATCATTTTTGGACCTATCTTCGCCTTCTTAGTTATAGGTACGGTTACTTTAGCAAGACACCCCCACACTGGTAAATATTTATAGGAAGGTACCTTCCTTTAAATAATTTATACGATATCTTATGTGCCTTTTTGCGGTACCTTATTTAAAAGGTAGTTAGTTGATAAAATAGATTGTGTCCACGGGTTTCTTTCAAGGTACGATTCTTACACTCAGCAACTCTATTTTACTGAGGTGAATAAGACGTTGTGGTTTCATGTATAATTCTATGTTGTGCACAAAATTTACTAAACAATGCTTCATACTCACTACTACAATCACTACCCAGTACCTTGATTTTCTTTTTAGTTGATTCTCAACTTCTATTTTATAAAAAATAATTTTTTTTATAACTTTATTTATGATTATAAGCAAATATACATAGCAATATTTCATGCTATCATCAACAAAAGTAATAAAATACTTATTTTCATCCCTTGTTTGAAGAAATTTCAAATCACATAAATCGTTATGGGTTAAATTAAAGGGTTCAATGTTTCTTTCAATCAAATGAAACGATGACCTAGTTATTTTTGTCTCAATACAAGTCTCACACTTGTGTTTGGAATTAATTTGAAAAACGGGTATATGATCCAAGTTAATTAATTTATACAATATATCATAATTAACATGACCTAATCTATTATGCCATAAATTAGAAGACTAAAGCAAGTAAGCAGAATAATTAACTTTATTAATTTTCTGTTGTAACCTTTAGCTTAAATAACCTATTATACATATACCATTTGACCACAAATACACCCCTTTTGGTCAACACAACCTTGTCTGACTCAAAGACAATTCTAAAGCTATGTTTATTCAACAACAAACCAGATATCCGTTCTTAGGAATCTCAAGCACAAATAATACATTATTTAGAGTTAGATCCTCCCTCAAAGGCATCTTTAGTACTACTCTTCCTTGCCTTTCAATAGCAAAAGTAGCCGAGTTTTTCATAAACAACTTCTCTCTATCCTTGAGAGGTTTTAAAGTAGTAAAAGTTACTTATCTAAGAAAACATGTATGGTTGTATTAGTATTAATCCACCACTCATTTGGATTTGAGACAAATAGGTTCACCTTTAAAATGATTACATATAAGTCAATATCAGATATATTATGAGTGATGTCATCAACCATGTTTGCCTCATGGTCCCTGTTTCTTTTTAGAAACTTGCAATCTAAAGATTTATGTCATATTCTCTAATAATTAAAGAAAATCCATCTAAAGTTTGTCTTCTTAAAAGTTGGTTCTTTATGTCCTAACTTATAACCTTTACCCAGTTTACCCTTACCTTTGTTCTTTTTTTTGCCTAGAGCTTTGACCATGCTCTATCACATTAGCCTTGAGTGTTGATGGGATATACCCTACTTTTGAAGAAACCTTGTTGTCTTATTGATGAGACAAAATCAACATCGGGTTAGCAATAATTATATTACATATACTTTGGTTTTATATTTGTAAAACTCTCGCAAGTACACGAATCATTTTATAGAAAATGACAAATATACTCTAAAGGTCGATCTAAGAAAGAAATATATATAGTTTTTAATTTATTATTTAAACTCTTAAAAACAAAATTAAATCCTAAATATTATGCCACAATATTTTCATTTTTTTTGTGTTGCACAATCTAATAACATAAAAAAAAAATAAACATACATATGGATTTAATAAATAATTATGCAAATTTTTATCATTCATAATAATAGAGTATTCATGGATATCATAATTAAGTTAATTATGTTTGTTCACATTATTTAGGTTATTAAATATATAAATTGATATTTATTTATTTTCTTTTTTATATAAATATCATCTTTAGTGAGGTTAGATATTCTTTATTAATTAAACAAATCAATTAACACATATGGGTGGGATCCATAATTAATTTGGTTAATTAAATTAATTCATTTTTTTTCTAAGAGATTGAAAATGAATAATTTAAATGACACTTTCGGTGAGGTTAGATATTTTAAACTTTATTCAAGGTGTCTAAATTAAACTTAAAAATTTAATTATTTAAATACTAACTTTCAAGTTTTAAAACTTATTACTGAAAATATGTTGTTAATACATTTTCGAATAATAGTTCTTATAAAAACTTTTGAAATAGAGATTCACTCTAACTACTAGCTATTGTACCAACAAATAAAATGACATTATTTTAAATCAGATTGTATAATTAAACCTTAAAGTCTAATTTTCTTATTTAAGTTTGTAATGAAAAATAATATATTTCTCTCTAACATCCTTAATATAAAATCTTAAATACAAACAAAAATAAATTTATTTTATAGAAATATTTTACCTATTTAATATTTTACAATCATAACAACGTTATTATTATATCATATTTACAAACAGCCAGTCATGTTAAATTTAATCACAGAAAAATTAAATATAACATATAAGAATAAAACAAAAAAATAACTATAAAGAATTCATTTTAAAATTATACCTCAAAATAATCCTTACAGAACTTTGATGCTAATTCCACTTCTGAAAAATCTTTAAACGAATTTGCATTTCTGTTTATTGAATCAAAACTAAAAATTTATAAAAGCATAACTAGTTCTTCTCAAAAAGAGAAAAAAACTTTAAAACTAAGAAAACTTTCTAGAGAGAGAAAAAGAAGAGATTTTGAGGGATGATTTTTACAATGGGGGATATGGTCTTTTTATAGATGAAGAAAAGACTAAAAAAATGGGAAAATATCCCAAAAATTGGTATTGGACTCATTTGTATAGGTTGGAACACGTGTAGGGTGACATTTGCGATGGGATGAGCGTTGACGCGTGTAGGATTTGTGGCTAACAGGTGCTGGTGCCCACGGGCATGGGTGGGACTCTGTGTGACATACACGCAGGACAAGTGTGGGTGTGTGTTGGCTATGCGCGAGACTCGGCACGAGCGTGTGTTAACTATGCGCGAGACTCGGTGCGGATGTGTGCTAGCTACGTGTGAGACTCGGCGCGGGTATGTGTTGGCTGCGCATGAGGGGTGTGGGCTTGTGGAGCTATGCACGGTTTTGTCTATTTTTCCATTTTTGGTTTTTTCCTCATTTTTTCTCAACATATTTGTGATGTATTGCCTCCAGTATTGTTCTTCAAGTCTTTAAATTATTTTTGAGCAAAAATATCCGTGATTCCGAAAAGACAAATTTATATAAATTTGAGAAAATCATATAAATATAAATCTATTTAATCAATTAAATGACATTAAATCATGGTAATTTTAGTACTTTTTAAGCACTTACCATTTCTTCCACCTTAAATTTTATTAGCAAGTTCTTTAAAGACACTTTCCTTCACTTATGCTTAAGATAGGCCTTGAACTTTATCCATAAAGGGAGAAACTTCTCAATAATAGCTAACACTTAGAAGGTCTCACTAAGTATCATCCCTTCATCATACATCTTTGTTAAGATATCTTGGATTTTAGATACTTGACTACATACAAGTTTAGAATATACTATCTTATAACCAAGAAAACGAACAACTAAAAATTTCTCGGCACTAGCATTTTCAGTTTCATACTTCCAATGTTCTCAGAAGTCTTTACTCGTCTTCTCCTTATTGTACTCATTATACAAGGAGTCATTTAGGCTATTCAGAACATAGCCCCAACATAGGTAATTAGAATGCTTTCACGCTTCAATAACACTAGTAGACTGAAAATCGTGTTTCCTCTTAGGTTGATTGAGAGCTTCTTCGGTTAAAAATCTTATCAGATTTAAGATGATGAGATAGAACATCATCTTACTCTTCGACCTCTTAAAATTCAAGCCATTGAACTCTTCTATTTTTTTGCTATTGCATGATTCAAATGAACCGAAATCGATATCATTGGGGTAATCCTATTAGCCATAGAATGTCTCATTATTTGATTTATATCAGAACCATCCGGAATAGAGTTAACAACATTTACAATTAGGTTATCACTTCGGAGCAATGGAGTAATAATTTCAAAAGTGATATATTTTCCTATCTTTTCATTTCACTGAAAAACCACAATTAAAAATCAATAGTTAAAAGAAAAATATAAACTTAGGATAAAAACGAGAATGGTTGTAAGTAACAGCAAAAGTCAAAAGAAAAAGTTGAAATGGAGAACAAGCATAACTAAGTGCATATTAAAAACCAAAAAGAACAAAACATAGCCATATAGTTAGTATAGAGATAATAAGCAGAAGGAAGAAAATTAATACTCCAGTTCGGTAAGAATAACAGAAAAAATTATCAAAAGATTATAAAAAATAATATATGAACAAATAAATTAAAGTTAAAATTATATTATTAAAATTAAAAATATACAAATACAAACATATATAAATTATAAATGGAAAATTTAAATAGAACAGAAGAAAGATTGAAGAAGCATGTGTGTTACACAATGCTATTAAATTAATTTTTTTCATTTTTAATGGATGTTAAAGAATTTCAAAAATTTAGTTTTCAAGACAGAAAAATCAAATAATATTAAACTTATACTATAATTTATTAACCCACAAATTCTTAAGTATCTAAAATCTATATTTTCTTATCTATTCTCTATGTTATTCCTCTCTTCTACTTTTGGATATATATATTTCTTATCTATTCTCTATGTTAAGCAAAAGGTTTTATAAGAAAGACCAAGAAAAGGGTCCAATCCAAAATTTTCAACAAGTGGGACCATGATCAAGCTCACGATTATACAATTGAGTCCAAACATATCTTAAAAAAAAATCATTAATAGCCGGAGCATGTGAATTGTTGGTTTTGAAAACAACTTCGCTATAAAAAACTTATTTTTATCGAACCAAATAGCGAAAGATATTAGCATAGACCACAAAAAATTTAACCATTTTGGTATTAATATTTAATTATAGAAAGTATAATGGAATAGCATACTCTCCTAGCGTGAACATTTGAATTATCATGTATCCCAAAAATGATAAATATAATATGTGGGTGTTCTTTCAATTTTTAAGTTGAAAAAAATAACCAACAAACAAACTAAATCTAGTTCTCCAACTAGAACCCTACGTGTGTTCTATGTTTTTCACCAACAATAAGTGAAACCCAAATTAAAGAATCAAATTCTCTCTAAATGTGTTTGTAAAATCTTGTCTCACAATTTTATTTTATTCATTTAAGTGTAGAAATTTCTTCCAATTCTATTGGTTGACCAGGGCATTTATGGTGTTTATATAGTGTGCTAGGTTTATGTTTAGGAGTTAGTTTCGATATAGGATTATATCTCATATGTTGCACCAAATAAATTTGATCACAATAAGGAAACCAGCTCGCTGTCTAAGAAGAATTTACTTTCCTTAGGATTGTCCAATTCTTAATCAAATTTTAGACAAGTAACGATTAAATCTTAATTTAAGTTTACTCGTAATATTTAATTTAATTTTATATCAAATCATATTTCATTAAAAAAAATTGATATTTACAAAAATTTCAAACTTCTACCACAATTACCACCGTCTACAATGGTGTGCTTTTGACATTTTATTTTTTACCAATTAATTAATTTAAATACATTTGTGCATTTACTATTTTATTCTTATATTTAATTAAATTATATTACTCTTATAAAATATTATATTAACAAATGTAAGCTTTAATTCAAAATAATTAATTCATACTTAATTATTCATTTTACTTGAAATGCAACATCATTTTTATATAGCATAATCAAGAATGATGAGAATGTGAATTCAATTTCAATAAAACTTGATTAATTAATTAACATCTTAATTAATTATTTAATTTTATTAATTTAATTTAAAATTGCTCCTTTATAAATTCAACTCTCAAATATTACAAGTATCATTTACCTAATTTAATACACTTGAATAATCTAGTCATATAATCATTAAATAGAGCTAATCATCCAACCCCAACTAGTTCATTATTATCCTCATCAAAATATCTATTTTACTCCTAAATTACATATTATTCTTAAGTATTTATGATTTTTATAAATAACTATATATACTCATATCATATATCATAAGTTGTATATAACTATTTAAGACATGAAATGGTTAAAGGAAACTAATATCTAATGTATGAGAATAAATAGTGTATTTTTAATATTATAAGTCAAATTATCATAATAATATAACAAGGGTTACTAAAATCACTTAAGATTAAAATTATCTCACATGTGATCATCAAATGATATATAAAAATTATTTTAAATAAATAGATATTAATAGTATTTTAATCTATCTAATTCAATTTTATATAATCAATTATTATACAAATAAATACTAATTAGTTACCTAGAATAAAGTGACTTAATTTCTAATAAATATAGATTTTAAGTAACTTAATTAAAAATTATAATTTTTTTTAGTTCAATTGTGTATATATTATATGTATTAATTATATGAATATTTTGTATTTATTTTTACCTCAATTAAGTTTATTATCCTTTCTTAATTAATTAGTACATGTATTTGTAGACAAATACCCAATTGAGGTAAACGAGAAAAAAAAAATATTTCTTAATTAATTTGGTAACAGCGCAAACGAAAAAAATCCAGCTGTCTATTATTCAGAAATCCTAAAAAAGAAAATAGCCCTTGTCGCTACCTTTCTGTGCCTCTCGACAGTGCTGCCACCTTACCCAGTCTCAGTCGCATCTCTGGGTGTCGCACATCACCGGTATGTTCACCAACCCTGCAAGTTTCTATTCAAGGATATTTACTTGCCACTGTTTTGGGTTTCTAAATATTACTCACTAACACCGCCAATACCTACGACCAGCGCCGCTAACCCCCATCCCAACATCGTCTGTCAAGTCGTCTATTAGGTTTTGTTTTTGCATCCTTTGCGCTGTCTGATCAGATTTTTTTTGTGGTACTGAGTTTTTGGTTGCTTTGTTTTTGGGCTGTCTCTTTGGGTTGATTTATCTCATACTGGTTTTGGGCTAGGTTCCTTTTTTGGCATTTCTACTAAATTTTGGGCTTATTTGTTTGTCTTTTTATTCTCCTTTTGGATTACTATCTTCCCTGTTCCTATCTTTTCTCAGTTTACTAAAAAAAAAAAGATAGAGAGAAACAAATCATCTATAAGGAGCACACTAGTTCTTTCCCAGCAAACGAGATTAAATCTGACATAAAAGTTATCTCTACCTCAATTATTCACAATAATTCTTCTTCAATTAATATTAAATTGAATGGTATTAATTATTATGTTTTGTTATTACAAAAAAAGTTGTCCCAAAAAAAGCGGATGATCCAAGTTATAATTAATGTGAAGATAAACATGTTTTAGTAAAATTTTAGATTATAAAGTTAATATCTCACTTTATTTAGCATAAAATTGCATTAATATTTCACTTTATTTAGCATAAAATTGCATTAATATTTCACTTTATTTCAGGGTAAAATTGCAAAAAAATGTGTGGGATGTAACCCATTAAAAGTTATCTCAATGTTTTTGACTCTTCACGTGTATATGAATTGACGAAGAATTCATTTCAACTTCGTCAAGTTGATCGATCTTTTATTGAATATTATAATAAATTAAGCGTTATTTTCATAGAGTTAGATTCTTACAAGCCTAACTGTATGATATGTGGTACCTACATTGAGAAACTGAAGAAAAGTATTACTAAGTATTGGATTTATATGTTCTTTGTTGGTCTAGATTGGAGTTTGAATGAAGTTAGTAGTTGGATTTTGGCTACTTCTCCTTTGTTAAGATTGAAGGAAGCATATTCTCACGTCTGTTGTGAATTACAGAGATAAGCCATCATAGACACTAAGGACCATCCTAAGTCTTCTGTCTTTATTTTTCAAAGGAGTACGTCACATTCAAATCCTCCATCTATTGATTCTAATTCTCGATTTTGCACCTATTTTCATAATACTAAACATATTGTTGATGTTTTTTGAAAGAAGTATGGTTATCTAAATTTATACAAACTTAAGCTTGAAAGGAAAAAAAATCTTTTTTAATTAATACCATCGCCAATTCTTCATCTTTTGTTTCTTACATTTTTCAAGTAACTATTCAAAGAGGTAACTCTGGTTCAATATTTATTTATTCTGTTTTTGACACTTGACTTATTGATTTATGAACTACTGATCAAATGATTAGTAATATTTCCATTCTTGATTTTCTTACATCATCTTCTGTTAAGTTTGTTCAGATTGTTAATGGGGTATTAATGTCAATTTAATTAATTGAAAATATCTTACTATCATCCACTTTTTTCCATGTCTTCTGTTTTACTTGTACTAACTTTTAAAAATAACTTCTTGTCAATTAATCAGCTTATTAAAAATCTTAATTATTCTATAACATGTTATTCTACTTGTTTGCAATTGGTATTAGTAGGTAGAAAAGATGTCTTTACTACTTGGAGGAAAGGGTTGGCTATCCTAGTTGTTACTTTTAAGTGGATAAAGAGATTGAGAAAGTACGTATTATATTATGGCATCATTATTTAAGGCATTCATCTTTTTCTTATTTGGAGCATTTATTTCTTAAATTGTTTTCTAATACGTATGCTTCTAGTTTGATGCGTGAACAATGCATTTTTGTTAAGAATCATCGTGTTTCTTTCAAAATTAGTACTAATAAAAGTTTTGTTCCTTTTGTTTGTGTTTATATTAATGCATGAGGTCCTTTTTTACTCTTATTGCTTTTGGTCATATGTATTTTGTTTTTTATTGATGATTGCACTAAAATCACTTGGATTTATCTATTGAAGTTTGAGTGATGTTATTCCTTAATTTTATACTATGGATATCACATAATTTCATATGTAGGTTTAGGTTTTTCACCTTGATAATGGTTATGAGCTGTAACTGAATCTCTTATTGATTTTTTCAAAACTCATGGTATTCTTTACTATACAAAATGCGCTTATACACCCCAACAAAATAGCATAACAGTGGATGAATTGTCACCATCTTGTGGTAACGTGTGTCCTATGCTTTACTATATGAGTTCCTAAATATTTTTGGGTTGAGGTTATAATGATTGTCGCTTTTCTTATTAATCGAATGCTTATTTACATTATTGACTATCAAATTCCATTTGAGTATATTATTTATTTTATACTCTATACCGTTCACCACTACAATAAGAAATGCATTTAAGGACAATTCCACATACAAAAAATCAATAATAACTATACATAAAAACTCTTAAGTACACTTATTAATTGTACTTAAAAGTAAAAAAGTTGTGTAATTTTTCTCATTTTTGAAACACTTTTAGGTACAATGAATATCACCCCCAAAAAATGGATACATGAGCTAGAAATGATATGTATTTTTAAATCATATTTTTAAGAAAATTTTAATTACTATTTAATGAAGTTTTTAAAAAAAATTGAGATATCCCTATTCAAATACAAATTTATCAAAAACTATTTAAATTTTAGAAAACATCGATACATAACAAAGAAGATATTCTCAACAATGTTTTCAAAATACTGGATACAAAATAAAATAAATAAGGTAAAAGTAAAACATGTATTCTACTTCTTCTTTAACATCATGGGTTACCTTATCTAAATCTACAAGTAGCTCAAGCTGCTCCAAAATAATAACATAACAAATATTCATGATGTATGTCATATATAATAAAATCCATGAATAGAAATCATCATCAATATACAATGTGAAGAGAATTTTATTTATGAAATTTGATAATACATATACTTCCACACTTTCGAAATAAGGTGGAGTGTACAACTTAGATAACCTAATACATGCTCATATGAGTTAAAATATGTTATGTCAAATATAAAATCTATATGCATGATATGTAACCTCTATTACTAATTATTTAAATTAATCAAGTGATTACGTATCTAATTAATTAAATTGATTAATGATGAATTAATTTAATTATTCAATTATATACTTAAATAATCTAGAAAATTCATATGTAAAATTGAGAATTGATCCATAATAAAGAAGAATATTTGAATAGAATATTGTAGATTTTATTAAATATTGTAATCTATGTTTAGTGCTTTAAAATCACTCATAATCAAATATTAAATTAGTTTCTTATGGAAAACAATAAATTAATAATATTATTTACAACAACAATAAAAGAAAGGAGAAAAAATCTTAAGATTTATGTTTTTAAATTTGATCTTCAACTCTTTTAATTGTCTTTTCAATCTTATTCTTAACTCTTATATCTAACTTAATTCTATAAATTATGTATCTAAATATGTATTCTAATATTTTCCCTCTTATTTTGTATTTATAAGAGATAAAAATTAAATTAAAATGTAAGTAAGATTACTCGTATTTGGTAGAGATAGGATTAGTGTGCATCATATGCCAAATGGATAAAATAAGCTAAGATAGTTAAAAGATAGGGTAGGTTGAAAAATACATCTACTTTCTTTCTTAGTTAATTCACCCATAAAATAAAAATCCTAAAAAAATTCTAAAAATTGTATAAAGTCAATATTTTTCAAATATATAAAAAATAAATAATTTTATCTCATTATAAATATAAAGGAATTGATATCTAAAAAATGTGTTAAAATATCACTTATCAAACTCTCAGTATTTATTCTTTGCTAGTTATCGAGCAACGTCAACACTTATACTTGAAAGAATAAGTTTTTTGATATTTTATCTTACAGGCTTAAAAATATTATGGTTTTATCAAATTATAATAAATGTCAGATATTACCTTTAGTCACCCTTTTATTACAATTATTGTACAATAATTATTCTCAAAGTGTCTGCGATGTGTATCAATTATCAAGAATCAAATCATATAACTTAAACAAGTTGAAACATTATTCATTCCTACAAAATATCCATATTCTTTTTAAAGTTGAATTGGATACCATATCATTTTCTTTAAAATTGTATCTCCATTCACAAAATATTTCCTAAAATCCAAAGGTCTTTCATTTGGTTATAATATAACTATGCTCATTGGTTCAATCAAAAGAAATAGACTATAACACAATTGACACTATTAAGTCTTATTCTAGTATTTTCAAAGAATTTATTCTCTTTTTGTGCAACTCCACTTTTCTTGAATTATAGGGTATATCTAATGTATTTGGTTCAAAGGGTAATGAGTGGGTACAAACAATTGGCTCATGTAAGCTCGAATTGTTTCACTAAAGGAGTTGTTTTTGAATGAAGAAAAACATTAAGGGTAGGAAATTTTTTATCCAAAGAAGTTAATCGTATTGACTTAATTATTTTTTAAGAAATACATTTAGCATCTGTCTTGATAAACTTAAAGAAAATTTTTTACATTGAATTCTTATTCATCAAAAGTATAGCAAAGTTCTAAGGAATTTACAACATTTTTCACAATTTTATGTATATAAATTATTCTATCACTAATTTAACTATTGTGCATGCAAGTTTTGAGCAAAATTGTTACAAAGCTATGTTCACCTAGGAACATGGTCAAACTTATGTCAACATTCATTATCCTTTTTGACCTAACATTATTTAGATAATTCTATCATTGATTCTAGAAAATAAATAAACATGTCATTGTTTCCAAGATAATCTATTAATCTTAACTATCCTAAGAAATGCATTAGATAAATACTAAAAAGGAAAAAAAATAATACTACCTAGAGCATATTTATCCTAAAATATGTATCCTAAAATATGCTAAACTAATAAAGCATAAAACAAATATAGTGATGTGCTAACACTCCTCCACACTAATTCTTACATTATTCTCAATGTAAATACATGCATATAAGGGATTTGTTTTAAAAAGACATATTTTTTATAATAGTTTGAAAAATGGTTAAATTGGTTTTAGTTTAAAAAAGGGCAAATTGAAACTTATTTAATAATTTGTCGATAATCACTTTTTTTCCTCTCTTTCCTTCCCTATTTTTCAGCCACTTTTTTTTTTCTATTCTTATCTTCTTGAAAAAAACCAAACATTAACCATTTTTTCTCTCTTTTCTCCTAGTTCTCAATCACATTTCTTCCATCTCCTCCCCTATTTTTCAACCACTTTTTTCTCTCGTTTTCCCTATTTTTCAGTCACATTTTTTTCTCTCTCTCCTCCCCTATTTTTCAGCCACCAAATTTTAATAAGTAATAATTTATTTTTATTATAAATAAAAATAATTTATATTTATATAATAAAAAATATATAATTTTTTATAACAAATAACTTATCAAAATTTTATTATAAAATAATTTAAAATAATAATAATAAATTTTAAAATTTTAAATTATTAAAAAATTTACTATATAATTACAATCATTTTTATGAAAAATTATTGATATTTTTTTAAAAATAAATTATTTAAGATTAAAAATTAAGAAATAGATTACATTATAACACATATCTCTAATATTATTATAATTTTAATTTTTACTAAGATAAAAAATATTTATTAATAATAATTTTATTTAAATATTTAAATATAATTAATTAGATATATTTTATTATATTAATAATAAAAATAATTATAATAATATTATATTAGATAATATTGTGACGCAAAATTTGCGGTATAATGTTCTATAGTTGTATTTGTATCTTTTAGAAAGTTGGATATAGAGGCTTCCCAATTTTTTTAATAATTTAATTATTTTTATGAATATTATTTTTTATATCATAATTATAATTATTTATTAAATATAATTATAATTATATTTAATAATAATAATAATGTATTATATTATTTATGAATTATCAAAATGCTTAGCATATTATTTTCGTATAAATTTATATTTATTTTATTATAAAATAAATTATTTTTATTTTTTAAAATAAAACTTTAATATATAATATGATAAAAGAGATTTGTGTATTTAAAATTAATTATAAATTTATAAAGTGTTAATATGTTTTTATGTTTATAATAATTATGTTTTGTAAAATAGAGTTGATATATATTTTTTATTTTTTTTAAATAAAATTGACTAAAAAATATGTTTTCAAGTTTAAGGTTAAAATATGCCTTTTTTTAAACTAAAAACAACATTAATCCTTTTTTAAACTATTATAAAAAATGTCTTTTTTAGACAAAATCTCATGCATATATGCAATTTAAAAGGATAAGTAAAAAGGGAGTATAAAACAAATCTTGTGAGGTGTCTCCCACCAAGCGCTTGGTTTAACGTCATTAGCCTAACTTTGCCTTATATGTTTCCTTAACCATCTAAATCTGTTAGTTTGTGTAGAGTCAGTAAATTATCGTTCCCACGGAGATTTATCACTATAGTTTTTTCGAGTTTAGAGTTTGAGATTTTTAGTAGTGTTCGGGGCTGGACTGTGGAACACGCAGAAGCCATTTTTGGCTTCTGTTGTGTTCTATGTGTGCCAAATATCTGTGCTAAGAGATGTTTTAATTCTCTATGTTCTTCATCTACTATTCCTTAACTGCTGTAATTTAAATTTATGAAGTAATTTAATTTTTCTAGGGTTGCATTTTTATCTAAATTTATGAAGCTTAGATTTAATTATTTTTGAAAGATTTATAAGACATTCGATTTGTTTATTCTATTTGTGCTTAATGCTTTTGATTATTTACGAATTTATCAAATGATCTGTGGCACTTAAATAAACTTGGAAGAAATATTTTTGTGTATATTGCTCATGGATAGAATGACATGTATGATGAAAGATAGGAATATACCCTAATTGTATGTGTGGCCATTTGAGAACTTAGAACGTAATGAATCTTGGTGAATTTAATTCTCATAGGAATATAGTGAATTAATTTAACGTGGTGTGTCTATGCCGAGCTCGGAAGAGATGTATGGACAAAATTAGAAGTTTTCGGTTGATAAATTAAATGTACTAAAAAATATAAATCAAGAGAAAATAACATGATTCGAGTAGATTAATTTGGTAAAAAACTACAATCCTAGATTTCTTTTATTTTGTTATAAAGCTATTTTCTTAACTTGTTCCAATCAATGATTATTTTGGATAAAATCAGAGCGAAATAATTTTAGTACTCAACAAACTATAGTGACAAATCTTTGTGGGAACGATAATTTATTTATCAAATTTTATTATTTATGACCGTGTATGCTTGCACATTTTATGTTCTCCTAAAAGAGACAAGTTTTTTTTAGGCTTCATATTTCAACAGTACCATAAGAGAAAAAATTAGTGATAATAAATGGAATAAGATGACTTTATTGGAATGAGAACGAAAACGTAACATACTTGGAAACTCTTAAGGCATAAATGGAATGAGAGGACTTTATTTCCAATAGTGAATTCTTTTCTCAATATCATACCGTCATGAAATGTCTTTGTAAACTTTTGAGCTTTCATAGGCATCATTTCTAATTTTCTCTAGCTCATTCATTTATAATTTTCAATTTCTTATAGCTTTGCTTAAGTCTATGTTACAATGTTTCACCATCTAAAATGCTCGATGCTCTAACTCAACTGGTAGATGACAAGGTTTACCATACTCCAATCGGAATGACAACATCCTAATTGGATTTTTATATATTCCCACAATGCATCATCCTATTTAAAGATCAAATCTTTTTTGTTGGGTTTGATTGACTTTTCAATAATGGACTTTACCTCTCTGTTAGACACTTTAGCTTATCTACTTATCGGTGGGTGATAAGGGATAACGACTCTATGGTTGATATTGTACTTTTAAGTAAAGCCTATAAAGTCCTATTGTAAAAATGTAGTCCACCACTCATAATAGCTCTTAGTATTCCAAACCTAACAAGATGTTAAATTTCACAAAATCCACAATAACTTTAGAGTCGTTAGTTCTGGTGGCTTTAGCTTCCACCTATTTAGATATGTAATCTATAGGAAGTAAAATATGTATATATAATCGTAAGAAGATGGAAAATGCCCCCAAAAATAAATATTTTAAATATCTAAGTTATCAACAATAAGAATTGGAGTTTGTGGCATTTTATTCCTAAAGCCTATCTTACATGTTCGTTGACAATAGTCACATATTTTGCAAAAGGTGAAGGTATCATTGAATGGTGTTGGTCAATAAAATATACTCTTTAAGACATTGAGAGCAATTCATTTACTCCAGAATGTCCCTCATATGCATAAGAGTGACAAAAAGATATTCCAATTTGTCTAGGTAATGTTTCTAAAGGTAGGGGTCATTCCACACATATTGTTTAGCAACCTTCATGAGTTTGAATTTTTTAGCTTATGATAGGTCTTGTGGGTACTTTTTAGTAACAAAGTAGTTCACTATATCTGCATACCATGAAGTAAACAATGTGGTCTTAAGAAATTTCTCATCTGGAAAGTCCTTTCTAATTGGAAGTAATTTCACTTCTTGAATTAATCTACTGAGGTGATTTATTACTAAATTTTCACTTTTTTTTTATCTTTGATTTGAAGTTCAAATTCTTATACTAATAGATGAAGAATCCACTTTATTAACCTTGGCTTGGCATATTTCATTATGAGCAAATACCTAAGAGTTGGATGATAAGATAAAACAATTACTTTAGTTCCAATTAGATATAATTGAAATTTGTTTAAAGCAAAAATCACATCTAAAAGCTCTTTCTCCATTGTGGAGTAATTAAGTGAGGCATTGTGTAGGGTCTATGATGTGTAAAATAGGACATTTTGTAGCTTGCTAATCCTTTTGCCCCAAAACAGTTCCAATTGCATAGTCACTTGTGTCATACATCAACTTAAATGGTAGACTCTAGTTAGGTGGCTTAATGATAAGTGTTATGGTTAAAATTTATTTCAATTTGTTCAATGTTTTGAGGTACTCTTCATTGAAAACAAATACCACCTCTCTTTGGAGAAACTCACATATAGACCTTGCTATTTTTGAGAAATCCTACATAAATCTTTGAAAAAATCCTACATGGCCAAGGAAAGAATGAACCTCTCTCACACAAGTGAGAGGTGATAAGGAAATAATAAGATATATCTTAGGTTTATCAATCTCTATTTCCTTAGATGATATCACATGCCCTAAAACTATACCTTGATTTACCATAAAATGACATTTTTTTCAATTAAGTATAAGGTTAGTTTCTACACATCTCTCTAGAATTAATATAAGGTTACGAAGATAGTTATCAAATGAATCTCCATATATAATAAATTCATCCATAAACACTTCTATAATGCTCTCCATAAAAACAAAAAAACATACTTATCATACACATCTAGAAGGTGGTAGTAGCATTACAAAGGTCAAATGACATGAATTTATAAGCTAAGGTTGTCTTCTCTTAGTATTATAGGGTAATGAAATTCTGATTATAACTTGAAAATCCATCAAGAAAGCAATAGTGAGTATGACCTGTTAAATGCTCGAGTATTTGATTAATAAAAATTAAAGGAAAATGACCTTACGAGTCAAATAGTTGAGCTTTATAAAATCAATGCAAATTCACCACTCAGTTTGAAGTCGGATAGGAATTAATTAATTATCCCCATTCTTCACCACTATAACTCCTTTTTGGAACAACTTAGACTAGGCTAACCTACTTGCTAGCTGAAAATGGAAAAATTATACAAACTTTTAATAGCTTGATAACTTATTTCTTAACAATTTCCATCATTAGTAGATTCAATTGCCTTTATAGTTCTTTCATTAGGTTGGCCTCATCTTCAAGTAATATTTTGTGCATGCACATAGAGGCATTGATTCCCTTAATGTCAATAATTGTCCACCTAAGTATTGATTTGTATTTTCTCAAAACATAGATTAAGCTTTCTTCTTGAATAGTTGAAAACTTAGATGCTATAATTACATGGATTGTGTCTCCATCTCTTAACTATACATATTTTAGATGTTTGGGAAAGGCTTAAGCTCCAAAGTGGGTGTCTGCACAATGGAAGGCAAAAGTTTCTTATTAGACATGTGAAGAGAAATATAGGAAAAATTGTACCTTGGGCTTATCTATATAGAAGAGTCAAGATAGTTGATAATCTCCTTTAATTCCTCTACTCTGTCAATATCCCTTTCTATATCACTTAAATATTTGGTTTTCAAACTGTCTCTCCAACAGGTCTATACTTTTGATATCAATTAATTTCTATACTAAAGAGTTAAGTACGTCAATAGAAAATACAAGAATTATAATCATTAGGATACCTCATCGTTTCAAAGATATTGAAGCGAATGACCTCTCCGTCAAACTCCATAGTTAGAGTTTTGGTATACACAATGATATTTTACAAGGTGGTTCTCATGAATGGTCTACAAAAAAGAAAATGTGTGGACTTACTAGTGGATTCATCTCTCATATTAATAGCATAAAAATTGATCAAGAAGATAAGCTCATTAACCTACACTAAAACATCTTCTAAAACTCTACAAGTTGGATAACTACATTGGTTTTTTCAAGAGGGACCAAGATTTAAATTAACATAAATTGAGTAAAGAATAACATTAATTGAAGCTCCTAAATCTAGCATAGCCCTTTCAAACTTTAGCCCTTTCAAACTTAGAGTTACCTATAATGCAAGGTATAGTGAAACTACCTGAATCCTTGCATTTTTGTGGAAGTTTTCTTTGTAAAACTGCTAACACATTCTCTCCTATGCTCATCAGTTCATCGCCTTTGAGATTCCTCTTATTGGTGCAAAACTCCTTGAGAAATTTAGCATAGCATGGTAGTTTCTTGATGGCATTCAACAGTGGAATGTGGACCTATATTTTCCAAAAATAATTCAAGACTTCTTGCTCTTGTACCTCTTTCTTGGATTTTGCAAACTTACTAAGAAAAGGAATAGAAGTTCATAAGTAGAAATTTGAACTTTACATTGTACCTTACGTGGTTGTTTTTCTTCTTTGTTATTAGTTTCATTGTTTTACACATTTTCAAAATTGCTTGCTTGTTGTTGAATTAACTCATCCTTAGTCTCATTTTCTTTGGTTACTTCCTTATGAGCATCTTCAAGATGCTTATTGCTTCTCAATGATATAGGAATGACCACTACTTGAGAGGGAAGTTTACCAAATCATTATGATTCTAGTTTTCCAAAAGTAGGAGGTAGCTGATTGAATCCAATTTCAAGGTTCTTGATAGCAAATATTGTCTTATTGAAACCTGATTGAGTTTTGCTGGAACATAATAGCATCTTGTTAGAACTAAGTAGTGTTCAATGCTACCAAACTTATTAACACCTCTAAAGATTTACCTTGAGATGAGGGTTTTGTGGCCTTACTTAATAATATTGTTAGCCTCTTTGAAAAGAAAAACCTAGTAGATTAACATGGGTAGTTGCTTGATTGTCTCTTGAATAGTTAAAGTTGAGGTGATCCCTCCAACCTACATTGTAAGTTTTAGAGAAGGGATTATATCTTTTCCTCTATTGTCCTTAGTGTCCCCTCACAGCATTTGTTTGCTCATCATTAGGATCTTGTTTGATCATTAATTATGGCACAATTGAAGTGAGGGTGCTCAAATATTGTTCAATATTACTAGGAATTCCCATTTCATTGACCTTATGTGGTGGGTTGCAACGGGTGCCAAACTGTTATTTGAAACCATAATGGTAATCAAAATCCTTGTAGTTTTAGGAGTCTTATTAACCAAAGTTTTATGTATTTCTACATCTATCATACTTCTATCCATGGATATCAATTCCTCGTAGAAGTATTAGATTAAGAAATGCTCACTTATGTAATGATGAGGGTAACTTGTACATAATTTCTTGAATCGCTCACATTACTCATATAAATTCTCCCCATTATACTATTGAACACAACAAATTTATTTTTTCATCAAATTGGCCTTAGAAGGTGGAAAATATGTAATCATGAAAAGCTAATTCATCTCATTCCAACTATTTGTAGTCTCATATAGTAAGTAGTATAACTTCTCTTTAGCGCTATCCGCTAAAGAGAATGAAAATGCTTTAAGTTTTACCCGTTCCTCAATAGTGCCATTAGGTTTCATGCAAGAACGGATCACATGAAATTTCTTTAGATGCTTGTTTGGATCCTTATCAACTAGACCTTAAAAAGTAGGCAAAAGATGAATCATGTCATATTTTAATTCAAGAGCATCGCCAGTGTCATTGTATTTAATGGATAATGGTTTTTGATCTAAAGTCAGCATGACCATCTCCCTAAGAGTTTGATTAAGATTATTCATAGTCATTTCTACGTGGATGGAATGATCCAAAACGTCAAATGAGTAGCTTGAACTTAGATCTATTTTAATTACTTGTTTAAGTAAAATTACAATATGTGAATATGATCTCAGATTGTAGTGTGAGTTCATTCATTATGATTCTAAAAAACAAATAAAAGACTAGAGATCAATTAAGTAAAAATAAATAAAAATAAAAATAAAGAAAATATTTTTTTAATTTTTTAATATAAAATGCCTAAAAATAAATAAAAGTAAACAAGAGTTAATTTAATGAAAAATTGTTGTGATACGGTGCCAAAAATTGATGTGTTCTAATAAACAATGATTTTAAATTTTACTTTAAATTACTTAAGATGTCGTTATTTAATATAAAGCAAGTAAGTTCTTTCCCACGAAGGAGTTTGTAGAAACAAAATATAAAGATTATGATAAAGATTCAAATAAAAGAACGATTGGAAGATCATTCATCACCACTAACATGTATTGCAAATTAACAAAAGCATATATTAATTTCATATTATTTGATTATACAAACTTATAGAAATTCATAAACTCGAAAGTTTTGACATCTTCTTACCGCTATTTTGAATTAAACAAGCTCTTAATCTAAACTCTTTCTAATTGACAACTTAAAATAAGAACTCTAAATTTAATCTATCAAAAGCATTCAATTTCAAGAAGCAAATTGGATCGAGGTTAAACATACAAGCTTGGTTTACTTATCTTGAGTATTAATTCTCATTGTAAACAATTTATAACTAATTATTTAAATTGATCAAGTGATTATTTACTTAATCAACTAAATTAATTAACGATGAATTAATCTGTTATTCAATTATACAATTGAATAATCAATAAAATTCATACAAATATTAAAACTGAGAATTAATATATAATCAAGAAGAATAGTTAAGTAGGATATTGTAGATGTTATTAAATATTGCAATTCATGCTTAGGGCTTTGAAATCATCCATAATCAAATATTAAATTAGCTACTTATAGAAAACAATAAATTCATAATATTATTCATGATTATAACAAAAAAATGAGAAGAAATCTTAAGATTTATGTTTTTAAATCTTATTCTTAATTCTTACCTTCAACTTAATTTTATAATTATGTATCTAAATATCTCTAAATCTATATTATGGTATTTTCTCTCTTATTTTGTATGGTATTGTTTTGTATTTATAAGAAATAAAAATCAAATCAGAATGTAACTAGGATTGCTGGTATTCTGATGAAGATGTGATTAGTATGTACTATATGTCAACATAATAGGATAAGCTACGAAATATGTGCACTTCTTTTTTTTAAATTAATTAACCTATCAAATAAAAATCATAAAAAATCCATAAAAATTCCAAAAAAAATCTAGAAAATAAATATTTTTCAAATAAGTACAAAATTAATAATTTTAACTCATTATAATATATATATATATATATATATATCTGTGCGTGTGTGTGTGTGTAAATAAATTGATACGTAAAAAATGTGTTAAAATATCAATTATCATACATACGAATGCAATGCTTACTTATAATTCATTAAAAAATAGTCTACTACAACTAGTATCCAATATGTACCATACTCCAAAAGACATACATGCATGTGTACTCCTTACAAAAATCATTTCATGATGCATGTGTAAAATTTCAGATACCATGTGTATTATTTTTAATACTTGTTTTGTATAAAAAAAATTTGTATGTATATAAAAATGTTCATAAATAGTATTTCATTTAAACAATATTTATAACATTACTTATAAAAATCATGGTATTTATTTTTTTTCATTTATTCATATTATATGATCCACGACATTTTCATGAAAACAAATGCATAAATAAAAAGTTGGACAAAGAAACTCCTACATGAAAACTTGTAAGAAAATGTGCCTAAGTTTACAACTAACTCATTTTCCTTACTAGCAAAAACTAAACACAATTTGTAGTTGTTCAAGAATTAGTAATAATCTTAAATTAATTTATGTAACTTAAAAGTTAATGCTTAAAGGAATAATGTTACCATTCTAAGATTGTATAATAAAAATTAATACTTTCTTATCATAGCATTCTATTATTTCAAATCCAAACTTTAGGATATTTTATTCCCAAAACGTACTAAAAAATGTATTGAAAATCATATAATCTTAGAGAGAGAAAGAAATGATGGAAATTTTTTAGAGAGAAAAATCGATTGTTTTTGGGGATATTTATAGTCAAATTGGGTTTTTGTCATGCCCCGTTATTGAGCTGCCCAAGCGAGATCACGTCAAATGTTATAATTCCTTGTCAATCCTTTATCGGGCACTTGGTGTCTTGCAAGGCTCCGATGAGCACCAAAAAATGTTTTTTAAATTTTTCACGATAAATTCGATTTTTCACACGAATTTTTTTGATACGTTACTATATCTTAAAATATAATTAAAAATTCTTTTTAAGATATTTTTATAATTTATTGTATAAATTCTCGAGATTTTACAGTTAATATAACTTTTTTGGATATAATTAAGAAGCGTACCTAATAACAACCTACTTAAAATTTCACTTTTAGGTTTTGCTAAATTTTAAAAAATAAGCAAATACTAAATTATTAGAACTCAGAGTTCACAGAAGTAAGGGACATAGAAACAATAACTTTTATGTTGAAGACGCTTACGAAGAAAAGAGATCCTTGTCCTCTACTCTAGGGATGGGTAAAAAAACCGTGGGTTCGGTTGTTAACCGTTTAATTTCAGAGATGGGTTCGGTTTTGGGTAAAAACCAAACACAAAGGAGCGGGTACAGTTCGATTACAGTTATACTCAAAATCGTACCCGCCCGTACTCAAAATTAATTAATTATATTTAAATAAATTATATATTAATTAAGATTTATTTATTTTTAACCTAATATATAAACCTAATTTATCGTATGAACCTAATATATAAACCTAACTCTCTCTGCACCTTGGTTTCTCTCATTTTTCTTCCATCTGCAAATCTGCCCAGTTCTCTCACGACGTCGCCTCGTCGCCAACCGTAGCTGCAGTCTCCAGTCGTCATTCGCTGCGTCTTCTTCGGTCGTCTCCAGTCACTGCGTCTTCTTCGGTCTTCGCCAGTCGACAGTTCTTGCACCGTGTTGTCGCAAGTTCCCTCTGTCTCGTCGCCATTCACAGTGCCACATTGTTACCATTTACAGCACCAATTGTCACCATTCACAACGCCAGTCATCTCTACCGCTCTTGGCTGTACGCTTGTCACCAACTTGTTATCCCTTCTTCTTCATGGTCTTATTAGGTAAGTGTTTCCTTTTCTTGTATGAAGCAGATCTATTGATGGCTGTCTCGCTATGATATTTTTGCTACTCTGTTTCTTGAGCAAAACTGGACAATGTATTACTTTATTAAACTGTTAATTTTCAAAAATAATGAAACTATCACTAAAGTTCACCCTATTTTAAACAACCTAAGTCAATATTTTTTAGAGTTAATTTGGGTCTGTCTATAATTTGCGTAGGTTGGATCGCGCCAGTACATTGTCTTTTCAGGATGATTTATTTATACCCAGAGGCTATTCTTTAGCTTAATTTTTTTTGTTATTCGATACTCTAAGCCGGTCACAACTTGCACAAAAATTACAATTCTTTATTAATAATTCATGCATGTTTTTGTGCACGAGTAATTAAGTATGCAAGCCTTTATATTTCTTTTGCCTTTATATTGGGCTACTTCATTTATGAAACCTTGATCATTGTAACTATGGTGCTGTATTTATTGAATCCTTATTATGTGCATCCATCTTACTGGAAAACGAACTACTTGGAAAGGAAATCCTTATGACTCTATCATTTGTTAAGCAAGTGAAAACTAGTGTAGTAAAGTCTTCATGAGTAATAGGTTTTCAAGTCTTGACAATATGTAGTTTCCTACATGATCTTTTACTATCTGTGGGGTGGGTTAGCTTATTGGCGCTGCTCAGTAGCTATGTTGTTGACCTTATTCTGGTTCATTGATTTTTGCTACTTTTACCTATGATTTTAAGATTGGAATCTTGTGCAGATTACTCTGAACAAGGTTTTATAGTCCTGCTCCTTATGATTTGGTTTGGTTATGATTATGATCCAATCATGCAGCCACGTACCAGGATAAGGATCACTGGCATTATAGGCTATCAAGACTATCCAGCGACGACACTTGAATCATAGGCTTAATTAAGGAGCTTTGTGTGATGAAGATTTAAATTTTAATATCTTGTGTAGCAAATATTCTTTTTCGATTTTCTGTATGTAAAGTAGCATGATCTTTTATCGATTCATAGTGTATATAGTAAAATCTTATTATCAATTCATATTGAATATGGAATATAGTATGATGATAAATTTTTATCATGTCTTGTACAGTTAGAGATTTGTGAAGAAGACAGAGATTTAAATATCATGACAAGTGAATATGTTGAAAAGGTAACGTGAGATAATAGAAAGTATATGTATATTTTTTTATATATGAATTTAAATTTTGAAAGTTATTTTTTCAGAATTTTTCACCACAATCATCTCAAGGAGTAAATGACATTGAACTTAATGTGGAGGTAACAAGTGGTGGAACTTCAAGTGCCGATCAATATATAAATGTTCCTCTCTTTACATCAACCTCTTCACTTGAAAATACACAAAGTCAACCATCAAATAAATGTAGTGAGGAAGAAGATGGAAAGGCTAAATTAAAGTCTGAAGCATAGGTTCATTTTGATAGGAAGAAAATTAATGAGATATGGAAGGAAATATGTAATTATTGCAGAAAACGGTTAGGAGGTGATACAAGGAATAGGACATCTCATTTGAAAGCAAATACAAAAGGTTGTCCATTCAAACGACAAGAAAGGGGTATCGATTAATCATTGTTAAATCCTAACAAGAAAAGGGATAGGATTGAATTAGGACATTGGAATTTTGATTCTCAAGTTTCTCGTGATAAATGTGTAAAGATGATAATTCTACACGAGCATCCTCTTAGTATTGTTGAGCATCATGGATTTAGGGAGTATTCACATTCATTACAACCAATATGGAAGCCTATTTCTCGGGTGACAGTTAAGAGAGACATTATAAAGATTTATGATGTTGAGAAAAAAATATGATGGATATGTTGGAGAACAACAAAAGTCGTGTTACAATCACGGGTGATATGTGGAAGTCTGGAAAGTAGAACAAAGGATTCATGGTTGTAACTAGTCATTTCATTGATGACAATTGGTATTTGCATAGTAAAATAATAAGGTAATTTTTAAGTTTATTGTTGAAATTTATACAATTCTTATTAAATATTTTTTTAGAGATTTGATATATTAAATGATTGTATATAACAATTTTATTGTTACTATATAATTTTTTGTAGGTTTATATATGTTCCTGCTCCACACAATGCTGCAGTTATTGATCAAGAATTAATGAGTTGCCTTTTTGGATTGGAACATTGATCGTAAGATTTCAACCTTAACTTTAAATAATTGTTCTACTAATGATTCAATGCTACCTGATCTGTTAGATTCATTATATAGAACTTCAATGTTATTGTATGGAGATATTTTTCACATGCGTTGTGCTACTCACATATTAAACTTGGTAATAAAAGATGGGTTAAATCTAATTTCTCAATGCCTTGTTAAAGTTAGAGATAGTGTTGCATATTGGAGCAACACAAAAGAGGGAGGAAAAAATTGAAAAAATTACATCTCAATAGATAAAGTCTTCTTGTAAGAATTTATCTCTTGATTGTCAAACTCGTTGAAATTCTACTTTTTTAATGCTTAAAAATGCATTGTTTTATGAGAAAATGTTTCCTCGTTTAAAACAATTGGATAAGAATTATAATAGTCTTCCTGATGCATTGGATTGGAAAATGGCAAGTACAATTTGTGATAAGTTAGAAGTATTTTACAAGGTTACTGAATTGATTTCTGGTTCCAACTATCCCACCATAAACATGTTATTTCCTCATATTTGTGACATCAAATTGTCATTATATAATTGGATTAATGATGAGGATGGTTTGGTCAAGGAAATGGCGCCAAATATGCTTGTAAAATTTGATAAGTATTGGCAAGAAGTTAATATTGTCATGGCTATAGTAGTTGTTTTGGATCCTAGATTTTAAGATGAATTATCTCGAATTCTATTCTCCAAGAATATATGGAGAGAATGCCATTTTTGAAATTGAAAAGGTGAGAACAAAGTGTTATGATTTGATAAATATGTACCGAAATAAACGAATTTTAGAAGAGAGTCGACAAATGAAATTTTCAACATGTTCCAATACATCTCAAAGTTCAAAAGGTACTAGTGTTCTTAATCCTATTGGTATAAATGAGTATAAACAATGGAAATTAATGCAAAATAAAGCTGGATCTTTGAAATCTGAGCTAGACTCTTATTTAGAGGAAATTGATGTAGAAATTTTGGATGAAGAGTTTGATATATTGTCTTGGTGGAAGTGTAATAAACATAAGTATCCAATAATGCATTATATGGCTAGAGATATCTTGGCTATTTCAGTCACCACATTTGCTTCAGAATATGCATTTAGTACAAGTGTTAGAGTAGTGAGCAAACATCATAGTAGACTCAAAGAAAACACATTGTAAGCTTTGATGTGTACTCAAGATTGGTTATGGGCTAATATTCATAAACAAGGTATAAGCTTATATATTTAATACTTGTACATATTATATTTTATTAATATTTGTTTTATGTATTATATATTAATTATTTAATTATGTATTCAAATATTTTATAATTTATTCAAATATGTTATCTCCTGGTTCATCCGTTTCCACTATTAATATTGCAGAAGATGATGTTGAGGTAAAAAAATTACATTATTGATTAATCAATTTATTATTTTGGCTTATAAAATTGATTTTATATGTTTGATTTTTGCAGGATACGCGTGCAAAAATTGCCCGAACTGTTAACCGTGGGTAAAAAAATGTCCCCGAACTGCAACAATTTTTGGGCAGTATCGGGGATAGATTTTATAATTCAATTCGGGGACGGTTATATTCAAATTTGTTCCCGCCCGTCCCCGGCCCATCCCTACTCTACTCTCTCTTTTCCAATTTTTTTCACTTTTTAAGGGTGTTGTTCATTTATATTATATTTAAAGATGAATTTAATTTAGGGCTCATTTTAATAACAATAATATATTCAGCTATCGACTGACTTGTATGCAATTATAAAAGGTGCAATAAAGGTTGAACCGAGGTTAACCCTTAAACTTAACTATTTTGGTCAAGTACTCGTTCATACTAGAAGTTGTGATTACTCCATGCTCATATAAGTTCAAGATGCTCAACATATATACCTATGATGAAGCTCACAACCCCTTGGAGCATATAGACTACTTTAAGGGATGGAATCATCGGTCCACCTTCTCATCAAGAAAAACAACTCGATGCCATTTTGGAACGTTTTCTCGTTTCATAAGATATGCAACCATTTTTCATCAACAAGGACTCCTTGTGGCATCTTTCAATTCTCAAAGTACCATAGCACCCACTCGTAGATTGGATAGTCCAGAATGACGCGTAGTCCACACTAATGCCCTCAAAGTCCATATTGTTTCCTTACAAGCCATGATCCCTACATTATCAATGCCCCGTGAATTGCATAATCTACATTTCAACATTTCCATCAAAATACTATAGGACGTTGCCTATCGAGCCACATCGGACATGAAAGTGTACCACTAAAAAGGGCATCATTCCAGATTATAGATCATGTAGAATGAGCCTTGACCTAGCATAGTGTAGTCGTCCAATCTTATAATCTAGTACTTTATTATCCAGCACCCTCACAAGATGAAAATGTTCATCAACTCAACCACAAATATTTCTCTAAGCTAAGAGATATCTCATGCTTCGACCAAAGAAGAAGGCCTAATAGACCAGGGGGTTAACCAAGTAACACTTAGTCCAACAAATCACCCAAACTTAGAAGAAAATTCCACACAATTATAATAAGGTTCATACAAAAAACAAATCCAAGGGTATGCAAGTCAAGATCACACAAAATTGAACCATAAGTCGTCTAACCCAATGAACACATACACCATGAACTGAACTATCACCTAGCTAGAAGGACATAACTAGACAAAGTGTGACTGGCCATAACCAGGTGTCACCAGTCAAGATCAAGTGTAACTAGCCAGGAGCAAGTATAGACGACCAAGATCAAGTGTGGTCGATCATAACCAAGTATGGATGGCCATGACCAAGTGTGGCTAACTAGGGTATGACTGGCAAGGAGCATGGCTGGCCAAACAGACCCGATTTGTAGGTCGAGCAATCGTACCTACAAACCATATCGCCTTAGGTCCTCGACTCATACTCCATTCTTCGCCAATACATCATATTGTATTAAATTTCATATTTTTTTAAACAACTATATTATTCATCGATCCATTGGGATTTGAAACCATTACCTCACAATTTTGCAACTCTCTAATTGGATAAAATGTTATCGGGCTACACATGTTCAAAAAAAATTTATGTTTTAAATATTGATTAGTTTTATAACCTAAAAGTTTATTTCAAATGATACACCAATGAAGACTATGTAGCAATTCTATACTCTAATAAACATCATATAAATTAAAATGATTTTAATATTTAATTTCACATCAAATTAAACATAAATTAGATACATAAAAAAAAGAGTTAAATTTAAGCAATACTAATATAATTTAATAAATATTAACATAACTTTTATGTGTTTATATGTTATCTTCAAGTCCAATCCGCTATAATATAAAAATTAAAAATTAAAATAAAATCAAATAATATTACTTATAAGTTTTGTCAATTCTCGGATTTTCAATTATCAATAACCAATCAAACAATCTTGGATAGATTTTGAAATTTTTAAAACAAATCTAACCAAATAAAAAAAAGCCTTATAATATGGGTAATTTGGTTGAGATCCTGTTCACATTTGTGGCAAGTCTTCGACTTCGAAGAACTTTCCTAGGTTAGAACCGTGATCATCTTAGTGGAGTCATCGGTCACATTAAGTGTGGCACAGATCTTTTTCTTCATAGTATTTGACCATGTTACCTTGACTTGTCACTTTATCCCACCGTACCAGTATCGACACGACAATATCGACATTGGTACAAGATGAGTCAGACATGACTTTTGATATATTGGACTCAATAGTAAAGAAAATAAAGATGAAGTGGCCAGCAAAGAAGAAAAAGAAAAAGAGTTGACGGCTCAAACAATAAAAACCCTAGGACATCACTAAAACAGTCATGTTCTTCCCTTTAGTCGTCGTCATTAAAGTAGGGAACTAATAAATAGACAAAGATACCCAATAGAAGAAAAATACATGCAACATTCAAAACTCCCCTTAGGAAGGAAAAATGAGAACAATAACATCACACATTATATATAAATACCATCCATCCATGATCCATCCAACAGTTACCAAGCGTCCGACTAATACTATAACAATCACAGAAACCAGTATGATAAGGATACAACAATTTTCACTCATGGTTGATGCAAGTTAATCCAATGTTAATGACAACAATCAAAACCGAAGCTAATAAAAATCCCAAAAACCGAAGCTCATAAAAATCCCAACGGCTTTGGAATACAACTCAAAAGAAGATAAATGAATAAAATGACAACAATCTACATTCTACCCTGCAAAACTAATATTCTTATACTAATCTCATGAACGTCTGAAATTGTAACTCTTTTCATTTCTGCATACCAGTGTTCAATTGGAGCATTGCTATCAACTTTCCTTCACTATAGACAATTTTAAGAGCTTAGTATATATCCAATGGCCATAGCAAGAAATTATCTTATTCATACGATGTCCTGGTATGGACAAACATCTTTCAAAAATGGACTGACATCGTTTTTAACTTCAGTAGCATAGTGTCATGACATGTTCAATTTGTGAAAAGTATCCCAAGAAATTAGTGTGCTGGTGGAGTAGACTGACCAGCTATAGCGTGTTCTTGAGTCACCAGTTCTATGTTTAATGCATCCAGAGGAGCAACAGCCTCAGCCCCACCCCCATTCTCAACAGTTTCCAAGGCATTGTCTGTATCATAACCATCACCCGCATTTTCTGTACGAACTGGGCGGAGAAAACCTTGCAATCTTAACAAATAGCTATGACTGGAAGGTTGGGATCTAACATAACCATTGGCAGTCAATACACTGGCAGATGACCGATCAGATTCGGCACGAAGATTAGACAAGGCACTGAGGTCAAGATTTGGGAAGACTGAGCAGCGGCACCGAGGACATTTTACATTTAGTCGAAGCCATTCGTCAATGCACTCCACATGGAAATTGTGAGCACAAGGCAGGCCACGAACCTGAACGATTTCTAGTTAGAAACTGATTAATCCACGTCACTTCATAAAGAGGTAATTTAGGTCTAAATGTTGGACGTGCAGAAAGTGGCAAGATACATATTGTCATGGTAAATACGAACCTTAATTTCCCACCTTTGGAGTAGTTTTGTTCCATTATGAGATGATAAAGTTTTACAATTGATTGACTTTAAAAATAAAAAAATAAAAAGACATCAAACCAATCCATATGTCCAGTTAAAATTTATATAATTAGAACAATGTTCATAGAACTAAAATATTGATTTTGTTATCTAAGACTTGGGTCCTCGCCCCCCACCACATCTCGAAACACACAAACCAAGGTAAGATTAAAGGAACAACATAAGATTATGACTCAAGAAAAATTAGAATGCGGCCCTAGATTTATTAACAATATTACCTCGTTGCCAACATGAAAATCTTCTAAGCAGATCGGACACTCACTGCAATCAGCTGGAACAGCCTTTAACCGAAACTTTGGCAGCTCCTGAATGAGTGCTTCAACTGCTTCTCTCTGTAAGATGACCAGAAAATATTTGAACCACCAAATTTCATAATAGCCCATCTCAGTGCCAAAATTTGATAGGCGTATAAAAAAAACATTAGAATGGAGTTTTGACTCAACATTTTATAGCCTTGTGCACACACGTGCAGATGTTAAGGATACACCATAACATACCAGTACAATACTTACAATAACTTTTTATGTGAAAGTTTAAGCATTCAATTACATGAATAACACATTCTTCATGTCAACAGTCTATAGACTCAAAAGTTAAATAGAATTAAAAGCTGCATTATTTCATTATTAATCATAATCAATAGCATGGATAGTATGTTACTCAGACTCTTTTAGGACACCGAGAGTTAAATTTTGGATACATATCTGAGCATCAGACACGCCAATTTTCTAATTTTTTTTGTAAATTTACATCAAATTGGAGTGTCCGAGTACCCACATCCATGTCCATGTCATATCGCTTAGACATGGATACTTCATGAAATATGAAGAGTCCAAGTAACATAGTCTCATTAACCATGAATTTAAGCAAACTTAACAATCACCTGAGCTGGAGTCAGGTAAAGGCCAGGTTGGTATGCAGCAGCATCTTGTCCCATGCCTCTTGCTTCTTGGCCAGCTGCTTCAAATGCCCAATCAGGGACACGGATCATGTCAACCAAGACCTGTAAAGACAATATAACATCATATCACAACATCAAATCTATTATAACATACAACGTTTACTGAAAGCAAACAAGCATCCTGGCCAAAGTCAATATAAATTAAGCATGTTATACCCCATATTCCGATAAAGGAATCCCTTGTTGTGCACGTATCATGTGTGCCTGCCTTCGTGCCAACCACTGTGAAAAAGGAATATAAAGACCAGATTATGAAGTGCCATTTTAAAACAAAACAAAAAAAAGAATTTAAGAACTATAACTGAAACGGGCCAAGCTTAAAGTGAAAAATTACTGTATTTCAATAATGACAACAAATTGATATTCATAAAAGCCCCATCAAAATTAGTTATAGTTATAAGTTTGGAAAATGGAAGACATAGGAGAACCACTAACCTTTCCCATAGACATGCAAGCAATGCAAAGCAGTGCACAGTAGCTGAAAAGCAACCAGATTAAGAAGCCCCATTTCTGGCCTTCTTTAGGCAACTGCAGACAATGAATAGATAGATTAGGCTTGTTTTTAAATGATGATTCACCAAAAATAGAACTAGTGTAACTTACACAGTCCTTTGCTTTTCTGAACCACAGTGTACCAATGACTGTCCAAGCCCAAAGAAGTGGATAGAGTAGAATAGAGAGAATTGAAAGGACCACTACTCTCCCACAGAATCGAGCATACCGATGCTGCCATCCAAAATCCCTTAAAAGAAAAACGAATAAATACATGGAAAAGAGTTATCATGCAGAAATCATGTTACTATGAACTTTATACAAATATGCAGCCATGGGACTCAAAACAGTAGAGTGCCCAAATTGCACCCACTCTGGCCATTTTGAACCCGCTTTAATTCATGTATATCATTAATTACATGGATAGCTTGCTTTAGACAGACTTGTTTTAAGAGACATGAATTAAGGAACTTGCTTCAAAGAATCAAGAGTGATGAATGTTGTAACGATACATCTCTTATGCGATGAAATGTAAACAAAGTATATTAAAATATTTCAGCACAAAACTAACGATAGGCTCTAAATTGGTAATAGGAATCCTTACAATCCCATTCCAGCAGCAAGTCCATTATCTAGGAACATCAACAAGCGAAAGACAAACACCGTAGTGTAGTCAACCTGAGTCAAATAAGATAATCCTATATTAAATTTTTAATTAAAAAAGGATCAATGACTTTAAAATATAGAATGAAGTCATAAATATCCGCATTTCGAAAACACCCAAGCTGAGACAAACTTACCACGATCCATATGTGCAATGGATATGTACAAGTATGATACCGTTTCCAATTAATTGCGACAATTACTCTATCAGTAAGATCAGTAAAGTAAACAAAAACAAAAGATATATGAGCAATAATACTTTAATCAAAGAAAATGAACACGGACAATTAAAATACGAACAAATCGATTCAAAATTTAGGATTCATCGCCCAAGTCTAGAAAAAAGACTCTAAAAGCCTAAAATTAGACAGCAGTGAAGGATACACACTTGTCGCAAGCATTGACAAGAAGAACCCGTCGTACCTGCAAAACCCAAATTCACGCACCAAACCTCACTAGTTAGTATCTTCAACTTGTTCAGTCTTTCATACACACACTCATATGTAATTTTGGATAGAAACTAACCACTTGAAATCGACGCCTCGTATGGCCATGGAGGACAAATACTGAACTAACCCTAATCTGAAGCTCAAAAATGGATCAACTCCATTTCAAGAGGCGAATTGCTTGAATCCGATAGCGAAATTGGACTCAGATCTTTCACGTATATTCGGCTGTAAATCCCCGGAGATGTCTAGAGAGAGAACACGAGAGAATAGAGAGAAAAATGAAGAAAGATTTCGGAGAGAACGAAGCTCCCTCAGCGAAGAGAGACGAGGAAGTTATAACAAGATAGTGACTGAGTTGGAGGCCCAGTCCCATAGAAAACTTGTGTGAGACTAGAAGTTAACGGGTATGGTATCAGCCATTTAAGTTTAGCAACTGATATTTATTTTTATTTTTATTTTAAAATATTTTTAGTTTAATACCTATATTTATTAAGATTCTAATATTAAAAATTATAAATAAAAAATAAGATATTAAAATTATGATTTAAAGAATTAAATTAAAACTATTTTATGAGCTGAAACATTGAAATAATTTTAAAAATATGGATATTAAATTATTTTTAAAAAAAACATAAGTAAAAATAGAGTTATTAAACTTAATAACACTATCTTCCCTAACCCAGAAGTTAAAGGTGATTATTATTCGGTAGAAATTAATCAAATTTTTAACTATTTCTTTATTTTTTAATTAATTTTATATTCATTATTATCTATAATTAAAAATAATATAAATAAATTTTTTATCACTAAATTTTAAGGATTACTATAAAAATACCACTGAAATTGATTTCTTACTTCTATAACATTAAACTTCACAATTATTACAAAAATATTATCAATATTTTTATTATTTTCATATAATTAAATTTTACAAATGTAATAAAAATATCATTGAAATAAGAATAACTTGTTGTTAACTCAATTTAACTTATTGATGTGGATGATATTTTTATAACATTTTGTTAAGTTTAATGGTACGAAAATAACAAAAAAAATTGATAGTATTTTTGTAACAAAATCAAACTTTAATCATATGGAAGTACAAATCAAATTTCAATAATATTTTGGTAACAACCATCCGTTTGTTGGTAGAAAAATATATTTAGTCTTAAAAATAGTATCCTATTAAAATAATATAAAAAATTAGTCATTTATTATTATATGATCACTTTTTTAAAACAAAAAAATTAAACTATAGAAAATTATGCATCCTTGATCTGAGTGATTATAGGAAATGCAAAATTAGTATAACTATTTTTTAAAAGACAAAAATATTCAACATTTGATGAAGAGTGTAAGTAATGTAAATGGTCGAAGATATACTTAAAAAAATAATTAATAGCACACCTTTTATTTTAAAAAGAAATGTTAGTAATAAATAAATTTACATTCATATTTGTATAAAATATTTTTTATAACGTGAAATGTGTTAAAATTATTTTAAATTTAAAAAATTATTTATTTTTCTAGATAATATAAATATTAAATTACAATGTAAGTATTAGAGTTGTAAAAGTTCGTGAGAATTTATTTTAAATGTTATTAACATTTCTTTTATTTTATGATATTAATTGTGAAGAGAAATACCTCCATCTTGAAAGTTGTTTGGCGTTTTTATACGATATCCACGATTCCACTCGATTTGTAATTCAATACACAAATTAATTGGTTCTGTTAGGTTAGCTATATGCTGTGTATTATCAACGATTTCCACTGAAGGTGATAAGATGATATCTTGAGCAGTTATATATCCAGGACCATTGAAACAAATAGACGCATCACAAGTTTCATATAGATTGCTTCTTGATACAATTTCTTTCAAATTCATTAAAATTTCATGTACCGATTCTTGAATTCCTACTATGGTAGAATATTCATGCGGTATTTTCTCAGATTTTGCACGTGTAATACATGTTCCTTCTATTTCTCTAAGCAAAACTCTTCGCATTGCAATGCCTATTGTATCGGCTTTCCCTTTCATAAGTGGAGCTAGAATAAAACGTCCATAATAAAGACGCTTACTGTCTACTCGTGATTCAACACACTTCCACTGTAGTGTTCCGGTGGATACTCTTACTTTCTCGTGAACCATAGTAATATTGTTTGATCAAATCATTGAATTATTTATTTCTCTTGTCTCTTGAAACATCTTCAATATTTTTTTTACACACGTCTCTTTTTAGGGGGTCTACAGCCATTATGTGGCATAGGGGTTACGTCTCGTATGAAACTTAATAATATACCACTTCTACGAATAGCTCTTAATTCTGCATCTCTTCCAAGACCCGGGGCTTTTATCATGACTTCTGCTCGTTGCATACCTTGATCTACTACTGCCCGAATAGCATTTCCTGCTACGGTTGGGCAGCAAATGGTGTCCCTCTTCTTGTACCCTTGAATCTGCAAGTATCGACGGAGGACCAAGAAATTACCCGACCACGGACATTTGTAACAGTTACAATAGTATTGTTGAAACTTGCTTGAACATGAATAACTCATTTTGGTATTCTACGTGCATTTTTACGTGAACCAATACGTCTATTCTTTCGTGAACCGGTTCTTGGTGTGGGTTTTGCCACATTTTAGCATCTCGTAAATACTAACATGTAATATAACATGAAGGTTATGAGTGCAAAACTTTCTCTAATTATTGAGCATAAGGACAAGTGATATATGTTATGCTAATAAACATAACCATCTAGCTTGTACCAATTTCAAGTATATTCGAGAAATAACGGTCAGTTATGAGTGCTTAGTAGATTTTTCATAATTTAACCACACTTTTTTATTTTTTTAACATTTATTAACAACTATATTTAGTTTAACAAATTAAAATATTAACATAATATTTACTCTAATAAATTATTTAAAATATTAACATTAATTTAAATTCTTTAATATTTAGCATATAATTTTAAGTAAAATAAAATATATTTATGTAAAAATAAATAAAATTTAATATAATTATTTAACATGTTGTGTGTTTAATATCAAAAGTACATTTTCTCCTTAATTATAAGTATATAAAAATATAATATTAATATATCTAGTTTTGTTTAACGATGTTATATATATTGTATTAATTATTTTTTTCCCATGTATAATCAGGTTGTTTTTGAAAAAAGAAAATCAGATAATATCCATCCCTATTTATAGTTAATTTTGAGAAGGTATGATTTTTTTTTCAAAAAAGATGATAAAGTAATTTTGATATCAAGAGATGAATTAACATTTAATATTTCATTAATTTATATTAGTGCATAATTATTTTTGTCTCATGTATAATCAGGTTATTGTTTAATGACTAGATTTGTAATTGGACTTTAATCTAGTATTAAGGCTTTAATATTTTCTATTTAAATAACCTAATACTTTTTGTTTTCTTTAACCATAATTGCATAAACTTTTACAACTTAAACTTTCTTTGTAAATCTGTTTTGTAAAATCATATTCTATTAGACTTATTTCTTTAGTTAATCTATCAAATAATTTGTGGTTGTATTTGATTTATTAATAAGCCTACAATATTTATGATTATGTGCTTAATCATCTATTCTAGGGTTTGCTAGTGATTGTTTTTATTTGTAAATTTATTAAATCATCTAGCTAGAGTTGTTCATTATTTAATATGATAAGGACACGTCTTATACTTGTATTTTTGGGCTAATATTTCAGTGTCATATGACTCATATGACTCGAAAGGGTTAGCGGTTAAATTAATTACACCTAAATTGTTGTTATTGTTCCATGAGATATTTGGGTGGTTTCTCCATCCTAGGCTCTATGTGTTTAAGTATGGGTTTCCTTGGCAATTGTTGACATAGTTTACTACATAAAGGTTCCCACATGAAACAATAAAATGAGGTTCATTGCAATAATTACACACCACAAATGGGCTTTGTACCATATTTACCCCCATATTACCACTATCTAACTTCTTAGTTAAACCTAACAGTATAGCATTTTTTTGAGCTTGTAATGTTGATATTTTGTCTACAGCTTCTTCTTCAGCCATTCTTCTTGAGTTTACCTTTCCACATACCATTAACAATTGTTAGATGACATCTCATCAAGTAATGCAAAAGCTTCCTCTTTAATTTTACTCATTAAAGCTCATCCAGTTATAACATCAATTTTAGTCCTTCGTTTCCCTATTAATCCATTATAAAATGTTTTCACTTACAGCCAAGTAGGAAGACCATCGTATGGGCATCTTCTTAGCTGCTCTTTGTAGTGTTTTTAGTCTTACAAAGTGATTCCCTTTCAAATTGGTGAAAAGATCAAGTGATGTCATTTTTAAGCTTAGCTATCTTTGAAGGTAGGAAGTATTTTGCCAAGAATTTTTAAGCCAATAGATCACATCCATTTATTTACCCAACATGTAGTGACTATAACCATGCCTTAACTTTGTCCCTTAGTGAGAAAGGAAATAATCGAAGGCAAATTGCATCATCTAATACACCATTCATCCTTAAAATGTCACATATTTTCAAGAATGAATCCTAATGAAGATTTCGAACATTGTTTCCTAACCTTACAAACTGATTTTCTTATACCATTTGAATGACTCCTAGCATAACCTCAAAGTTGTTAGCATTAATGCATGGTCTATTGCTAAATGATTAAGATCCATCTACTTATGGGATTGTAAAATTCCTTACAAGTTTAGGGACCAAAATAGCTCACTAATCACCTTGTTCTTCCACAGTCCTTGATTGATCTTGTGTTAATCATTCCCTCTTAAGCGAAGTAAAGTTATCTCTATTTTCATATCAAAAGGAACAAGATTTTTACCTATCAACCTTGGCATACAACATAAACACTAAAATAAAAATAAAAGGTCCAAACTAGTATAATAATAATTGTTGTTGATATCTATTACAAGAACTAAACTCCCTGACAACAGTGCCAAAAACTTGATCAACATGATGCAATCCACAAGTATATTGGTCGTGCAAGTAATATAATGTACCTAAGTACGGATATCAATCCTATAGCGAATTGTATAACTTATAACTCAGTACCAATATAATTATTACGAATACTATTTAGAAAATAGAAAATTATAAAACTGAAAAATAAATGATAACTAATTTTAAATCAAAAGACTAAACAACTACGAAAATATATGAGAAACTGACCTAGGAATCTTTAATCCTCTAATTTCTTGACAAGTGAATCACTAAAATTCCTCTCAATATAATCATCAATTAATTATATGATCAATTGAATCTAACCTAGCATGTATTTCTTTCTCAAGTACACTACTTACCATATAATAATTAACTTAATTACTCTCTCATGTCAATTATATTGCATACTACTCATTAAGTTCATCAATTATAGATCACACACATAAGAATCGTATATCTCTTCCTAGAAGCTATGTATGTTTTTTAATCAAACGATCAATAAAATAATTCTCTTAAATCTATTTAATTGCCTCTATAGATCAACTATTGGCCAAATAATTAATAGCATAAAAATTAGATTAAATAATATAATTGAATTGAAATAACAATCGATATAAAATATTAAATCATCACATTTTAAAAATTGGGTTCATAAGTCCCCTAAATTAATAAATTAGCTAGACATAATTATGTCATTACAGCTCAGAGTTTTCATAAAGAAAGAAAATACAATTCATAGAGAAAGGATAAGAAGAAGAGATACATTAAATTTCTTGATTTATAGCACTAATTTTCTCTTGAATCTTTCACAAAATTGTGTCTCTTTTAATCTCCTTCTGAACTTTTTTTCTTATTGGCAACTACTAGGGTTTGTAATCTTAATTTTGTGTAGTTTATTTATGTCTCGTAATTGTATGTTTATGAACCTCTTCTGGTGCTATAAATAGGTTGAAATTGATCCTTATTAGATTAGGATTCACATTATTATGATCCAATCACTGATATTGAAAGTTGGGATTTAATTTAGTGCTAACTTATTTTAATCCTCACTACTCGATCGATCGAACCTATTCTTGATCGATCAAGTAATGACCCATTGATCTATCCATTTGTTTTTCAATTTATCTAGTAATAAAATTTGATTGATCTCACTCATGATCAATTAATCGACCCTATAATTTTGTATTTGTCCTCATTTTTGACAATTTTTGATCCTTTAAATATCTTTTCACCTACCCTACCATATTAAACACATATTATGCTTATTCATAGTATTTTAACATATAAAAAGGCAAATATGTGGTTTATAAGTGGATAAATAACTTTACTTTTGTAGAGTTATCACTAGCCCATGTATCCAGGCCTATCAAGTCTAGAGGGTTAATTAGGTTGTAAAATAGTTCATGCCACGTGGTGTAATATTAGAGGTTCCAGTCAACAAATTACTTGTAGGCTAGTTCAATAAGCATTGAGTCAGCAGATAAGAATCAATATCATATAAATATCCAATAGGATAAGTGATCAATATTTAATCTATTTATTATCCTAAAATGAGATAATTAAAGAGATAAAGTTTCGACATTAAACTATGGATAAGGTTCATCAGTGTGTATATTTTCTCCTATATATATATATTCATTATAGCTCACAACTAAACATAACTTTAAATAACTTCAAACACTTCAATCTATACTTCTCTTTAAATATATCTCTACATATATCTGTATTACAATGAGAGACAATAGTATCCTCATTCTTCTCACTACTTGGACTTACTTAAGCATCAAAGGGCCAAAGGCTGCCACACCTAATGGTGGTCCAAGGTCCTAACGGTGTGTTATCTATTCTTGTATCCCCAGGAATAAGAGGTGCATCCAATCATTGGTATTGACAAAAATGCATATCAATAATTATTATGTATTATTTTTAAACCATTAAACAAGCAACACTCCCTAGATTTAGCAATAACATAAGAAATAAATAGTTAATTAATTGGCCCCTATCTACATACGCATGTCCAACACACGAAATTAAAACTTCTCCCTTCTATATAAGCAATAAGCCCTACACACGTATAGTGACGACTCTATGAAAATAGAGTCATTAGCGCACTTTTTTACTTAATATTTATTTGTTTTATTCAATAAATAGTATTTTTTGAGTCAAAAATATTAAAATGTAAACTTTTTAGTGAAAAGGGGTAAAAATATAATTTTTGCATTTTTTTGGGATATTCTAGATTTTTTTCAATTTTAATGCATAACCAATAAGGAGCTACCACGTCGCATGCTACACAAGCAAGTGAGTTGACTATGAAAGCCACACGGATGCCATGTAAGCATAGAGAGTGAATCACACTACGCTTTGTGTGAAGAGGATGAAACGCGTGCCACGTGTCAACACAGAGTTCAATCCGAGTTCGAGCTTGGTCAAACCAAGTTGCCATATGTCACTACCCCATTGCTCAGCGTGTTCCACCCATGCACCATGCCATCCGTTTCTACGAATCATGTTGTGTTGTGTGTTGCTGACTGTGCGAGCGTTGACTCTTACTGGTCTCCCCTGCTACGCATCGTGCTCTGATTCGCCTAGTGAATTTCCCCTACCATGTGTCGCACTGTGATTGGCTAGCATTGTCAATTTTGATTGTTTTGATCGTAGCCCTTGATCTGAAGTTGATCTAACGGTCCAGATCACACTTGATCAATATTTAAGCCCCTAATCATTCCATAAACCCTAAGTGGCATCTATTAGCATAATTTTGGTTAATTTTTGGAAATAAAAAGAGAAGAAAAATACCGAAAAATTCAAGAGAGGACACAATTTTGGTGGAGATTCAAGAGGAGATTAATACTACAATTCAAGAGATTGATTGTATTTATTCTTCTACTCTTTTCTCTATCAATTTTTATGTCTTTATTTATGAAAAATATAAGTTTTATCAACACAATTATGTGTAGTTAAATTATTAATCTAGGGATCTTATGAACCCAATTTTTACCATGTGATGATTTAATATTTTACCCTAATTATAATTATAATTTAATTATATTATTTAATCTGATTTGTATGCTATTAATTGTTTGGTCAACAATTTATCTGTAGAGGAAATTAAATAGATTTGAGAGAATTATTTAATTGTTTGTCTTGATTAAATAACATGCATAGTTTCTAGACAGAGATGTATGATTTTTGTCTATGTGATCCATAATTGATGAACTTAATGAGTAGTATGTAATTTAATTGGCATGAGAGTGTGATTAAATTAATTACTATATGATGTATAGTTTACTTGAGAGAGGAATACATGCTAGGTTAGATTGAATTGATAATTATATTAGGAAGATTTTAGCGATTCATATGTTTAGAAAATTAGGAGATTAAATTTTCTTAGATATTTTCTCATATATCTTTTTAGTTAACAAAATTGATTTAATTAATTAGTGTTATTTACTTTTAGTTATTTTAATTTTCTCTCCTTAAAATATAAAAACACCAAAAAAAATTGATTTTGTTTTTTCTAGTTTTAAAAATTAGTTTCTAATAAAAAAAGATCGTTCACACAGAGATTATTAAATACTCTGTGGGAACGATGTTTTTTTATCATTATATTACTTGTTCTGATACGTATACTTGCGTATTAATTTCACACACTTCATGTGTGGCGATCATATAGCTATTTTTTCCTCTAGTGTGAGTTTGGTGAGATTTTTATTATCATAAATTATTAGAGTAAGTTAATTATAGTAATTTTATTTGCATAAATACATTTTCAATTACATTTATTTTAATAAATTACTAATAAATCTTTTGTATAATTTCATGCAATGATTTGTATCTATTTTACAATTGAATTATTAAATATTAAATCAATATATTCTATAATTATTATTTTTCTAAACTTGTGCACTTATTAAGTATTTTTACTCACCCTGGTTTCTTTTAATTTTTTCTCTTAGGCATCATTATTTTTTAATTAAAAACTTGATTACTATCTTTGATTAAGACTTAAATCAATTTTTTGATTTACTTTATATAATTTCATATTCTTTTGGAGTTACTAGGAGCTTATTCTAGTTTCTTGATGACCTAGTAGTGTTATAAACTATTTTAATCCCTTAATGAATAGATTGTATAATAGGCCAACATCGCATAGTTAGTACTATTTTCCTTTCATGATGGTTATATAAGTGGTGAGTTTTGAATACTATAAACATGTATGTGTCATATTTTGTTTTTACAGGTTGATTTAGAGTAGAAAAACAAGATAGACTATGCCGAATTTTTTATAAATTCTAAAGTGTAATAAGACTTCCTTAATTACTAATGAACTTGGGGCGGGTCTAGACATCTATTATCTTTCATTTTCTCCTCAATTTTATCTACCATCTTTCATCTGCAAGAGCATAAGGTTACTTTTTCTCGAGATGATATCATCAATCACTACTACAAAAAGGAGCATTAAAGTCGGGTTTTAACCGACTTTAAACTAATTTAAAGTCGGTTCGCTGAACCGACTTTAAATTAAATGACTTAAAGTGTAAAGTCAGTTCAAGGTGTGAACCGACTTTACGTTTAAAGTCGGTTCACGGGATGAACCGACTTTACGTTTAAAGTCGGTTCACGCGATGAACCGACTTTACGTTTAAAGTCGGTTCACGTGGTGAACCGACGCTAACTTTTTTTTTTTTTTTTTTTAAATTTATTCATATTCAACCTGTATTCGAGCAGAAAAAAAACCAATATCAGTTTAGCAAATAGTTCAAATAATACAAATATTTGAAAATAAAATATTAATTAATAACAGAAAAATTACCATGATTTTGTTCTATTTTATTCAAGATCGTCATATTCTTCTCCTTATGTTGCATTACAAACCTACATATATAATACAACAATCTATACACATAAATAATAACACATAATAACAGAAAAAATATATGAATAATAGGGGATCTAAAAGATTAGTTAGAGAGGAAGAAAACTCACTAACCGATGTTGGAAATGGTAGTCGTAGGTGGCCAGAAAATGAGAAAGAGTGGAGGAGTGAAGGAGGAGGTTTTCGATTTTTTAGAGTTCTGGAACGCTGAAAATAGTTTCTGTCTGGGAAGAAAGAAGAGAAAATATTTATCCACGTGTGTAGCGTCGGTTGACGTGTCGAACCGACGCTATGTTACGTGGATAGCGTCGGTTCCAGGTGTCAACCGACGCTATCCACGTAGGATAGCGTCGGTTCTAGGTGTCAACCGACGCTACGCTACGTGGATAGCGTCGGTTCACCACGTCAACCGACGCTACGTCCACGCATAGCGTCGGTTTGACACATCAACCGACGCTACGTCCTACGTGGATAGCGTCGGTTCGACATTGAACCGACTTTAAACTAATTTAAAGTCGGTTTTTGGAAAAAACCGACTTTACGTATCAACTTATATACCCAGTTTTGTAGTAGTGAATATATTGTCTATTCTGGATGTACATAACCCTTTATATTCTATCATCCCTTTTTAGTTTGAAAATATTGTCTCCTTGGATCTTCCTACTGAGTTCTCAAACATTTCCTCTAGTTATCTCACTAAGATGGTCAACTTGTTGGTAGGTCCTAGTCGTCGTTATAATGGCTCTACACTTTAGTTGGGTGCTTTTGTCCCTATTCGATGACATAGTGATATCCTCACACTCGCTTCACTTTAGTGACTGCCTTTCATGGTCACTTTCTATGTGACAATATAGATCTTACAAGCATGATTTATTGGACCATCGTTTATTGTTCTACTACTCCTTTTCTTTCTACTCTTCACTATCCTTCCTTGATCATTTAGTGGGGTGCTCATTTGTTCCCTAATGTTGTTGGTATTACCAAAGGCAAAGGAAATATTCATATTGGACATTTTTCCTTTGATTGTGCCTCTATTTTTGGATGCTCTACTCCCCTATTGCTTCCTCCGTAAGCACCTCTCAGTCTACCGATCTTCCTCTTCTTCCTTTTCTCCTTATCTATCTTCAAAGATCTCTCTCATGTACCAGGATTTTTCCACCTTCTCCCAACATATGGACTATAATTTTGGGGAGCTTGTGGCTATCTAACATGCTCAAAACCTATCTTCCTAGTTTCTTGCTTGCCTTGATGAGTTTGTTTTTAACCTTAGTTTCAGCCTCCTAGACATGGATCGCCCTATTCTTCTGGTCCCTCCTTCTATTAGACCAGTCTTTGGTGGTTCTCTAAAATCCACTCATCCATTTTTCATTGACACCTCTAACATTGGCTCCATATGTTCTCTATTTCAAATATTTGGTGGTCCTGAGCCCTCTCCTTCGTTCAACCAGTTACTTGACACCTTCCTGGCCTAACATAACTCTACCCCTTCCCCAGACCATAGAGATATTGGTGGTTCTTCTCTCAATGCAGCTCCTAATGATGATGAAGAGGGTAGAGAAGAATGATTATTTTCTTTTTATTTCTCTTTTCTAATGTACTTTTTTTCTCTTAGTAAAAAAATGTACTAAAAAAACCTTTTTAATAAATTTATGTCATTATTTCGACACTTTGTTTTGTTGTATGTGCTTGCTATGTTAGTTTATGGCTTGGTGTTATTACTTTAATCTTATTTTCTAATTGTATGAGTGTTAAGATTATTACATTACTTAATGCCTTTTCTCCCTCGTATAAGGGTGTTCATTTTACTTTTGTGTAAAAAGGAAGAAGTTTGTTTGCACAACTTGTTGTTTATCAATTATTGGGTGTTCTTAGTTGCCTAACATGCATACATATAAGGAGAGTGTAGAATGAAATCAGAGGGATTTATGTGAACAAGTTCTTTTTTGTTGCATGTTTGACTATGCTTAGCCTATTGTTGTATACATATGTAGGGTTAACAAGATAGCTTTTCTGGTTCATCTACACGTAGGTCTATATGATGCATTCATAAGCATGTGTTGCTTCATGTGTGTAGAATACAAAAGCTTGAGACCTTGAGACTATTGAGCTATAATTCAGACATGTAACGTGTGTTGTTGCATGAAGATGGTTGGAACACCAAAAGATAGATGTACTTAGTGTAGGTGTGTTTTAGGGTTTTTAGGTTGTGCATCGATGTTTGTTCATTTGAACAAACATCTTTAGGCCATCTTGCATGATCTTCTCCAAGTGAGATGAATGTATGTTTAGTTGTGCAATGTTTTTCCATGGAAAGCCAAAGGGGGAGATAGTAAGTCCTTTGTGTTTTTTTTACGTTCCCATGTGCAAAACATAGAGTATGTTTAATTTACCCAGTTGTATCTTTTACTTAGTTTCTATCTTCCTCCATATGAGATAAGTTCTTGATGGTTAGTATTACACACACTCATATAGTTGGGGACACTTTATATGTTTTCATGTTATACACACATCATGGGGGTTGGTTCATTAGTGTACGTGCTAAGTTGTGTTTTGTATTTTGTTCATGTCGCTTAACAGGTATTTGTGAAAAATTACTTGGTAATTTTTAGAAACAAAAATGGAATTTTTTGTATATTCATGAGGGTCTTACGAACTACTCTCTACACTTGGCTAACAAGTGTGTAACGACTATTACCCTTGCCACCTTGGTTGAAAATAAGGACAACGAGTGACTGACAAGGTACCCAAATTATTTGAAATTTTCTATAAATACCTCATATTCTAAATGTTTTAGTAATTAGAAAATAGTGAGAAAACTATCAAATTTAAACAATATCACATCATCATTAATAATCCATATTTTTTTAAACAATTAATTTACTAAACATACATGAAGGTATTACCTTATTAATAATGTACAAAAAAGAATCTAACTATTTCTTCTATTGATTGATTTACACTAGATACCCTCATTTTGATAATTTATACACATGAAGTATTTGGATCAAACTAAAATAGGTATATAATAATGAGTGTAAATATACTATGTCAAAGTTCTCGGAGAGAATAATTTAAATCAATCAATCTCTCACGATGACTCAAAATGGCATATCATCATAGGTGTATATACTATAAATTTCATTTTTTTCCAACAATCTCTACATGAATGAAATTGAATAGGTTTTTCAAAGATGAATGACTCAAGTTAACATTCCCCAGTGAAAGTATATTAATCTTACTAGCTAATCAATAAGCATAATGTCTTTTAATTGTTCTATCACATATATAAGCGATGACATATCTCACATATGAGTCTTTCCTAACAATTTAATTCTCAATGTCATGCTCATTTTGTCCATAAACATACGTATAATTCTGCAAGAGTTTCTATGGAATTGATTCCTATACAATTTTTCTATGAAATTGATTCCTATACAATTTTCTTTAAAAGCAACCCCACTTCTCTTACATATACAATAAGAGTATTTTGCTAAGGGTAATCTATAGTACTACACTCAAATTTTCTTAGTAAGAACCATTAAAAGCCTCGTATTTAGTCTCCCAAAGAGAGGTTCCTATAGTGGGAGGATCATAGGTCCTTGAAGGTGCAATGAGATTAAGGTCCTACAATAATACACATAAATTACTAAACATACTTAGCACCAACACAATACAATTTTATCAAATCAATTATGCCAAAGATTCAATAACAAAAATGCTAAGTATTTACACAACAAACACTACGCCAAAAATTCGAACATGTATTTGAAAAAAAATGTAATAATAATAATAATAATAATAATAATTATTATTATTATTATGCATCTAGATCACCATGTCAACACAGAACTCCGTGGAAACGAAAAGTCAAACTTTAGCAACAATCTAGTAAGATTGGACATTTCAACTATGATGAAGTCGAGACAATTGTAGAAGCCAAAAGAGAAGGGGAGATAATGGATGATAATTTGATTCAACATGTAGGTGTTAGTAAATCCGAGCCTGTTGGTATCTGAGTTTCGATCTGCTAAAGAAATTCAAAGATGTGATCGTGGGAGAGAAAATGCTTTGGTGCGATTGAAAAAGAGGAATGGGGCACAAGTTATTGCAATTTTCTTAGTACAAAAATATATAAATACTGGGATGAAAAATGGAAGTGAAATGATAACTTTAGCCCAAAATTAGTAAAGGAACATATTAACCAATACTTGATTTTGCTAAATTACAATTACTTAATGTTAAGTCACAATCATAAACATGTATAAATATCACATACAAATGACATCTCAAAATCCCATTAGATATAATTTTATGACCACAACTATAATATACAATCACACTCAACAATAATATTATAGATAACAAATTTATGATAATTAGAGTTCACACTGCCAATAATAGTAGAGTTCATTGTTTAAGCCTCAAGTATTCACGATTGACTCCATTGTCGTAAAGGCTTTGTGATAATGCCTTTCACACAATCTCGTTGAAAACCGCCTAGCATTTTTTTTTGGTCAACGATTCAATCCAAATATATGGCCGTACAACATATTAAAAGAAAATGAAGTATGAACATACAAGATTGAGAAAACATAGATACTCACCTAAAAATATAAATGCTACATTCTTATTTTACACTACAAAATTGTGAGAAAAAACTATTGCTAAAATAATGAATTAATGGATACCAGAAACAATGCGGATCAAAATTTGGAAAATCAACTCAAAATCGAATGAAAGATATAAAGAGGGGGTGAAAAAATGGTTTATTATGTACATCTTACGAGCAACGGGCACATGGTGGTTCCGGGATGGATTGCCTTAACTAACGCAACGAACTTTAAAAGACTATCTTCAGAATACCACTTGAGCTTCCATGTTATAAAACCTGAACATGTGTTTCTTTTATCAGTTCCTTTGAACTCCTTGTATGCTTTGCTTGAGGGGTTGAACACCAATGTTGAAGTCTTGAGAGTTATGGTCACACATTGACTTTCATTGGCCTCAACAACCTGTAAAACAAGTTTAAATTTTTTTAAAAAAATTGAGGAATCTATATGATAAAATAGTTATACTCAATAACCAACACGTAAATAATATCCATAGATAACTAGAGTGTTATCCTCGTAGCCCTACTTAGAGATGTAAAATGGATTGTCTCATCTTATCTCATGTGGTGTCTCTAATAGATTTGTGATACAATATTATCTAATTTAATTTAAATATCTCATTATAATTATATCGTAGCCCTAATAGACCTCACTTTAAACATATATTGTATCATTTTTCTTATTAAACTTACATTATAAATAATCATGTATCATATTTTCTATTATTACTTACCACATTTAGACTCATTAGAAACAAATGATATATCTAAATTAGTATCATCTCATCCCATTAAAAATTAAGACAAGATGAGATAAAAATTAATGGATTGTACCATGAATCTCATTACATATCATTTGAATTTACAACTCTAGCCATGCCTCCTTAAAAGATGAAAAGCCAACCAAAAAATACTTTAAACTATGCACAATTTACAAGTAATGATCTATGTTACTCCGACTCGACTCTTTACCTTGTCGTACCTGTAAGGTTTGTGAATGTAAACGATATTCATGAACAAAACATTTATATGTAATATTAGTTTTTAGGTGTCTTTCAAGAACATTTTCAAATCGAAGAAATTATTGAGCCTCAACGATCACATCTCAGATATATCTTTGTTCTCATGCACGTTAGATTTTATATTAGACACATAGAAACATCGTTTAAATAGATCACTCGATCGAGTGGTGCCTAAATGAAGATGCATGTTGCATCTTCATTTAAGATGAATGAAAAATCTAAAGCTAAGTACAAGAATATACCAATAACTAAGATAGTTGATTTCCAACCTAAAAATATAAAGCAACCAAAATTCAAAGAAATTTGAGTTAGGAAATATTGTCTCTTGTCCATCATTCTTTATTGTTTCATCTTTAGTTTTTTTTATTGATGTTTCTTTAAATAAAAAAAGGATATAAATAATTTTAAAAAAAGTAGACTATTTTAACACTAGCATGAACATTACCTACCACCCTCATACTTTAGATCACATCTTTAACAACTAGATACTGTGACATGCTCTTACATATCTTATGTAACTAGTGATCGATGTCATCTATAATCTTATTCACACACTCACTCGACACACACACACACACACACATATATATATATATATATATATATATATCATGCATGCAATTCATGATTGATTATGTGAGTATTTAAGGACTCAGATAATCTTGACTGCTACAATTATGTTTGAACTCTCTCTTACACTTTATAAAATATTGCTATAGAAGGATACCTAGTTTTTAGAAGGCTAATTACTGTGATTTATGAAGCTACTATGATAAGTAAAGAATGCTACCTCACAACTAGTGTGAAAGTCATCATTATAAGTTGTTGGCTAGTGCATATTTCCTTAAAAATAATATTATTACAGGAAAGAAAAATAGTACAAAAGAAATTACATACACAAAAAGAAAGAGCCACAAATAGTTATATAAAAAAAACAATCAATCCCTCACAAAAATGAAATTAATAATACAAGGGAATACAAAACAAAAAAAAATATTGATCAAAGTTCTCTCCTAGTAAAATTTTATTTGTACAAGTTTGAATTCAACTGTCATTCTTTCATGATTGGTGATGCCTTTCTTTGTAAATTTTTCCTGACTAATCATGAATGGACCAATTAACATAGTAATGTTGTTCCAAAACTCAACTCACTTGTGGTGGGTGTAGATATGTCACTATGTGTGATCATGTTTGTGTGTATTGCTTACATATGTTTATGTTATCAATGACTAGTCACACCTTGAACAAAAATTAATTTTTCTTATGTGTGCAATTTTGTAGTCATGTTTAGATATATCTACTACCCTCTGCTAAAAAGAAATCTTTATGTTTGTTTATTCGTATGACAAAAGAGAGGGAGAAAAATTGGTATCAAAAATTTCGAACTTTAATTGAAACATAAAAAAAAGGATAGTTAATTTAGAGGGACATTTTTATTTTTGAATTACTTTAATTTTTTTTAGAAAATTTCACATAGTGGAATTGTTTTATTAATTTCTATCACTCTTTTGATATACCAAAGAGGGAGATTATAAGGTTCTAGATGTGTCTTTCAAGAATATTTTCATGCCGAATAAAATATCGAACCTCAACGATCACATTTGAAGTATATCTTTGTTCCTATGCACATAAGATTTAATATTAGAACGTAGAAACATTCTTCAAATAGGTCACTCGATCGATCGAGATTAATGACTAGATCGATCCACTTATTTCTAAATTAATTAATTTTTTCATTAGATCGATTGAGATTTAACTAGATCGATCAAAATATTCATAGTCGATCGATCGAGCTTTACTAGATTGATCAGCTCGATCGAGCGACCATACTCAATTGATCGAGCTAAGTCTAGATTGGACGTAGCTCAATCGAACGGTCAAATTTTTAAATTTAACCTAATCTTTACTCAAACTAATTAATATTTTTATTATATTGCTTTATATTTTTAAGCCCTTCTAAATACTTTTAAGGACAATTTTATAATTAACTTTTGACCTATGGTTTCAATTCATACTTTTTAATTTAACCATTAGTTCACAATTTTAGTAACCGTATAAGAACATTATTGAGCATTATTCTCATCTTATTCTCGCTTATTTTGCTAAACTATTCAAACAAGTTTTTTCATTGAGTTAATTTATCTATTTGATGAATTAACAAGCCTATAATATTTGTGATATTGTGTTTTAAACTGATTGTTTTAGGGTCGTTAGTTGATTTTGTTTTATCTATTGATCTGTTAAATCATCTAATTAGGATTGTTCATTATTGAATTTACTCTAAGACACACTTACACTTGTTATTGTGCTAATTTTTCAGGTGTTGGTTGAATGGGTTCGATTAACTCGTGACTCAAATTATCGAAACGTTGGTTTGGATCCAAACACTTTTCTTATAAAGACTATGATAAAAAGTAACGACTTGTAAGTAAATTATTTACGAACATTACCTTGGTGGGTAGTTTGAGTCCTAAGTTTTGTAATTAGACCTTATTTTTCATAATATATAGTTAAGTGGTCTGATAGACCGGTAGTTTTCCTCTTAAGTCATTGGTGTATCCTAAATTGTTTCCACCTAAAAATCTCGTATGTTAATCTTTATATTTCTACACTACTTTAATTTTATCTTTCCACAACCCCCTCTGACTAACACGATCCATAACTAAACAAATCTTTATCTCTCAGGATCGATGTCGACATGACACAACTCCGACACCGGTAAAAGATGTGTTCGATCTGACGAAATATTTTTGAACATGACAGAGGAGAAAAAGAAAGAAAAGGAAGAGAAGTTGAAAAGGAAGGGAAAAAAAAAGAGAAAATGACAAAGAAAAACAAAGAAAATGAAGAAAAGCTTAATAACCTGACACTAAGAGAAAGAACTCAAGAAGGAAAAGCATAAGAGAAGATAGTGACGAAGAAGATGGAAATATTAAAGAGATTGACTTGAGTTGGACTTTAATTTAACAAACATTAATTTTATATTTTTAATATGAATAATGAGAGAAAAACTTTTCATTTCTTATTTCTATTTCTATTTTCATTTCCAAGACCCATAGTTACCGTTTATCTTTTTTATTATACATTTATTTAATATTTTCATTTCTTGTGAAATTCTAATATTCACCGATGAATCTGATATATATATCCCTTTTTTTTTTGCCTACTTAATCTTATATATATCTTATTATTTTATAAGTTACTAATGTTAATTAAATAATTTTATCATTTTATAACAAATTAATATTAAAACTATTATAATGAGAATAATCAAAATGATTAATATTTTCCTTATTAAAAGTATTCATAACTTTTCTTATTATACTTTTAAAAAAATAAGAAATTTTTGAAAAAATGAGGGAGAAAGACAGATGAAATTGAAAATAATGAGAAGGGTGTTAAAAAAATAGTTATTTATAAAAACCACTAATAAAAAGAGGAGATTAATCCTGAAAATCAAGGTATAATTTCTATACATGACATATATAGTATTAGTTTATATGTAATAATAGATTTAGATACAAACATAAAATTTGAAAAAATATACATATTCAATATCCGTGTTTAAAAATTGAACACTTTATATCCATATCTAAGTACCTTAAATTTGACAATTTAGCAAATCTGATACCTAAACACATCCGTATCCGAGTCCAAATAACATAGGTAATAATGGTTAAATTAGGGAGCGTTTTCTTGTGCTTATATTAAAACTGGTTTTTAAAAGGAAGTACTTTCAGAAATAAGCACATTATTTGTAAGCAAAAAAAAAATGTTATACGGGACCTAAAAACTGTATGATAAATTTAAGTTCTGTCCTCAAAAGTTTTTTTTCCTTCTATTAAAGTGCTTTTACAGGGTCTCATAATCAGATACAAACAGACCCAATAGAAAGGGAGACTGAAAGCCTTTATGGAGAGAACTCATAATGGCTATCTATGACGAAAGGGCCCAAACTTCTTTTTTTTTTTTTCCCTTTATTCTTTTGATAGATAAAAGGGAAATAATGTCTCAACTTGAGAGACACAACTTAACTTATTTGCCACATGTTTTCATTGGCCATCTATTATAAATAGTCCCGTCTTATAAGAGTTAGAACCCATAATGTAATATTTCCGCTATTCACAAAAATGACGCATGGATACGAGATAAAAAGGGCCCAAACTAATACAATGCAGAAGAAAAGAACGCTAAAATTCCAGTGAATAAGCCTTAAAAAAGCAAGATCTTCATTTTAATAGCTGTCAGGTAGAGCCATATAGAAGACACGTAAGTGTGTCCATGGATGATAATACCGCATGTGTGGTTTCATCTCATGGGAAGTTTCAACCCATTGCTCACTCAGCAATACACAACAACACAAAAGAAAAAGGGAAGCAGCTGTAATTTATCAATTATGGTGAAGAGAATTTTCGGTTCATGTAAATTTAAAGATTAGATCCTAATGATTTACTATATATCTATTAAGGGTGAGCAAAGAATCCGATCAAATCCGAAAAAGTTGAGTGGTTTCGATCCAAAGTCGGATCGGATTCGGATTGGATTTTATCAATCCGTTCGAATTAGGATTCGGATTAAAAATATTCAAATCCGTATAATCCAATCAGATCCAATATATTTAATATATTGTTTAAAAATATATATAATAATAATATTTTATTTAAACCTAATATAAAAGGTTCTCGGCCGAGTGGCTCGAAAACCCTAATTCCTTATTCGTCATTTCGGCTATTCCTTATTCCCTAATCTCATTCTCAAACTCTCAGTAATCTGAAAACTGAAAATCCATCAACCATCTCTCTCTCTCTGCCATCAGTTATTCCCTAATCTCATTCTCAGACTCTCTCATACTCGGCCGTTCCAGTCGCTGTTTGGTCGTTCCAAGTCGTTGTTCGTCCATTCCGAGTCGTTGTTTGGCCGTTCTAGTCGTTGTTCGTCTGTTCCAGAAACAACTATAGAAGTAAAGTGTATTGTGTATATGAAGAGGGGATATTGATTCCAATTCAATGAGAAAGCAGAGTACCAAGTGTAACTGTAAATTTGATATGGAAAGATTAGAACTTGACAGGAATCAAAATGAAATCTTGAACTGTCAAAATTCAAAAATGATGGATGGATCCGTCAACCATTTAGATGTTCTAAAAGCACTTTCACAGGCCTTGTTGAAAACAGAGGAAGCATTTTTGGATGCTGCAGATAAGATATCAAATAAAAATCCGGAGTTATCTTTGATGGGTTCTTGTGTTTTGGTTATGTTGATGAAGAGTGAAGATGTTTATTTGATGAATGTTGGGGATAGTAGAGCAGTTTTGGCTCAGAAAACAGAAACTTTGGAATATTGGAAGAGAGAACAATGAGTTGGATCAAATTGACGACGAAATATCAAATTTTGATGTTCATTTGATGAATGTTCTTGATGATATTGATGACTTAAATCTCGAATGATTATCAAAAAGAGTTCATGTTATTATTAATGTTTGGAGAGTGAAATAAATTTATGTAATTGATATTGAATTTTTTGAAGTTAAATTATTATTATGTATAGTTGGAGTTAAATTATGTAATTGACGTTGAATTTTTTCTTTTTGATTATTTTTGTTGAATTATTTTTAATCATGTTGTCACCTATTTTTTATTTTTTAATTTGTATGAAAAATATTTTTATTTTAGATTCTTTTTTATTTTATGTAATTTTTCATTTTATATGTTGAAATTATATCGGATTCGGATTTGTTCGGATTGATATTTATAGCGGTTCGGATCGGATTGAATATTTCATAATTTGCTTATTTATGTAATTTTTTTAATAGATTTAAATTAAAATTTTGACCATATCCGATCGGATTCATATTTGTTCGGATTGGCATTTAAAGCAGATTCAGATTGGATAATTTTCAGATCGAATTGCTTCAGATTTGGATTTGTTCGGATTGACATGTACAACGGTTTGAATAATTTATAATTTGCTTCGAATCGGATCGAATTCGGATTGACCAAAAATTATGGTTTCGAACCAATGCTCAACCCTAATATCTATCATGTAAATTTGGTCACTAGTTATAGCAAGATTTGAAAGATTAGTAGGATGAAAGAGGGATTTTTCTTAGAGGAAGCCAGTTAACTTTAATAAATTTAATATTGTCGAGTATTCCGATCTACTACCTATAAAGTTAAAGAGTTCTGGTGGCAGTTGTAAAGAAATTAGAGAAACAAACGAGGAATGAAATAAGTAAAAATCACTGAGTAAATTGAAAGATAGTACAAAGACAAAAGAAACAAGGGGTTAAGCATTGGAAATATCATTACAAGAAACAAGGCACTTCTAAGCTAATGGCTTTGGAGATTTCTTCTCAAGAAAAACTTTATTTGACATAGAATCATTAGAAGTATGGATTGAATGAGAATAAATGAGATGCAAGCTATGGTTTGGATGGAAGGTGGGGTCGTAATCTTGGATAACAATTGCTAAAGAATTTAAAGTCCTCATTTATAATTTGAGTTATAAGGTGGTGAATAGAATTAAAATGTTATAATTTGAGTTATAAGATGGTGAATGAAATTAAAATTTAATTTTGGAAAGTTTATTCGTTGGATGGAGGTTATAGTTTAACAAAATACTTGTATAGATATTTCAATAAAAATGTCCCAATAAGCATATTGTTTTCACCGGAGGACTAGAATCTCAAGTTTAAAAGAAACTTAAATAATTCAAAAGATGATTTTGTAAGTTTGATGCTAAGTTTGGAAGGAGTAACTATCAGAATGAATAGCAGTAATACAAGAATTTGGATTAATGAGTCATCCGGCAGTTTTTCTTATAAATCTTACTTTAAGCTTCTTGTAAATGATCCCAATATACAAGATTTTGGTCACTATGCTTCAATGTGGAAGCGCCCTAGTTTAAGTAAAGTTAAGGTGTTGAAGTGGAACAAACGCAATCAAAGTTAAGCTTTGGTTTTCACCTAATTGGTGTGTACATTGCATGAGCAGTACAAAAGACATTAATCATTTATTTTTATATTGCCCAAATATGCACATTCTTTAGTCTAAGCTACAAAGTAACATGGATGTTCAATGGGTCATTCCAATATCTTGTAAATCTTTATTGCTAGAAAAATTTAAGATGCATGAGAATAGTATGAAAGCAAAGAAGGCTACAGCATTGTAAAGCTGAGAGATTGGAGCAATTATTTGGGTTTTGTGGATTAAGAAGAATAGTATATTTTTTTAAGAAATTGAAAATGATAGCAATCAGTTGTGGAAGAAAGTTTTATTTTGGCTTCTTTGTAGGCTTCAGTTTCAAAATAGTTATTATTCTCAGTTTCTTATAAGCAATAATTGGGTAGCTTGTATATCCAAGGTTATGTGAGGAGATTTGTAAAGAATATGCTATCTTATAGTTGAATTCTCTTTTGAGTGGATTGTTGGTCCACATTTTGTACTTTTGTAACTATTTTTATATATAAATATATTATGATGTTTCTTATAAAAAAAACTTTCAAATGAGTCTAGTAAGTCATAGAAGTTACCATCTCACTTATGTCAGAAATGCAGCAACATGAATCAAGTGAGAAGTACGGATTCAAAGATGCATCCCCCAAAAGAGAACCAAACTTTTTGAAGTCTTCAATACACACAAGCAGATGAACTCCAACAATAAAAAGTGATCTTGAAACCCATGCTTCCCCTATTCAGTTTTGAAGACATAAAAGTTGTTAACGAGTATGCAAATTCAGTGCATAAAAAATCAAGAAAGAATAAAACAACTATCATATTTTTCAAAAACTGACATGCTAACTTAATTCACAAGATTCTAAAAGAAAGTGAGCAATCATTACCAGCAAGAAATCCAAAAGACAGATTGCATTATCTTGGAAGAAGGAACTTCCACTCATAAAATCATTCATAAACTAAACATAATGAAATCCATGCAATTGAAAGGTACCTTTAATGTTGTTACATAAGAAGAGTACTATAGAATACTGGAGTATGCTCACTTTTGAAATTCCACATATTTGTTTCTCAAACAGATCAACCTGACCTTGCTCCAAGCTTAATTTGAAAAAGAAAAAGAAAATGATCACAAAAAAGGCGAAAAAAATAATATATATATATAGAACTTTACTGCTTGTAGTTGAATATCAAACAAAAATAACAAGGGATATATTAATGCACTAAATAAAGGGTAGTAAAGACCCAAGTGGATTTCAAATTTAAGTGACAAAAAAGATGGCTGGATCACCTTCTCAAATCACATTTGTCACTTAGACCATATGGAACCGTAACTTGTAAAGTATTAAAGAGTTGTGTTGACTTTTCAATGCTTCTTGTAATAAACAGGTAGGTTGCATTCCCCTCAATATAAACCCTGGTTCAACCACACAAAAACATAACTATAAAGGGGAAATCAGTTGAGTTATTATCTGAAAGCATTTCAAGCGACTTACCTCACAACCTGAAGTCCAACACCAACTAAAATTTCCTTGATGCATTCAACCTTATGGCAACCCAGTAAGCTTATGCTAGCTCCTGCAAAACGTGACCGTGTATCAAAGTCCAAGTGCTACTTTCCAATAATTTCTATTTTCTTTACTTTGGGATGTTTGGATGAAGAGAAGCGAAAGAATATTCAAATATTCAGAGATAACTTTCTTCCATTTTCTCTACTTTTATTTGTGTTGGAATATATAAATATTTAATATTAAGTTTCCTTATTAGTGTTGAAATATAGAATAATTATATTTAAGATATTTTCCTTATTTGTTTAGGAATCTAATTCTATTAGGATTAGGATTTCATGGGCATATTGTCCTATAAATATTGATGTATTCTTCTATATTTATTATGAATGGAGTGAATTAGAATGTTTTTCTTTAAATTTTTCATTCTTCTCCCGACCTGTTTGATTAATTAATATTCCCTTCCGCATAATCTTATATTTTTACCTATCTTATATTTATGTGATTTGGACCACTTGTCCAACTTATTTGCTGTAATCTGTCTCTTTCAATGAATTTTTACTTCTTCAAAGAGAGGGGGGGGGGGGGGGGGGGGGGGGGGGGGGGGGGGGGAGTGTAATAATAAACAGAAAAAAACTCTCCACATGATCAACATTAAAGGAAAAAGAATCTAAAGATCAATTGAACATATGCCTCTTGCCAAGAACATGAAACCTTACCTGACTTATCATCTGCAGTGCCGACACCTAAGAGAAGTACATATATCTTCTTTTTGCTGCTCAACAGAATAGCTACTTCTCTGCGTATAAAAAGAAAAGGAAATATGGATCGTGATGAAACACTCAATGAAAATAGAACTTGGTAAATTTAAAAATCTTTTACATTTTCATTTCTTTTCTTTCCTTTTAATTATACAAAGGAAAAATTTATACAACGGTAACGTCAACCAACAGTCCCACTAAAACTTTAAAACAGTGATAGATAAGAAGCAACATATTAAATATTCAACAAGATCAAATCATCCATCAATCTCTCCCATCACGAAGAAGGGCCTTCTAGAAAACACAAACAAAGATATAAGATTGACCACAGTGCATTAAAAGATCAAATCAAATCATCCATCAATCTCTCTCATCACGAAGAAGAGCCTTCTAGAAAACACAAACAAAGATAAGATTGACCACAGTGCATTAAAAGATGACCCACTTGCACCTCCTTTCATCTGCAACACTAAAAAAATTATAAATGTCATAAAGTGACTTGGTACTGAGAGAATCTTACTTTTCCATGCAAAGAGAATCCATCTCAATAATACAGTGGCAACATGTATGCTGCTCATAGATTTCCTGATTACTCAAATCCGCAACATTTGTATTGAAATATTTCTCAATTAAATCATCGCTCTGTAAATAAGAGCATTTATCCCCAGGAATGTGAGCATCTTCATCCATTGTGGTTCTATATGTACTTGCCAGCACCTGTTCCTCAACAACACGCTCTCGAAAATCACAACCATGAGATGCTTTATTTTGTTGTTGATCTTCTATTTTTTTTCCATCAAAATCAACATTCATTGATTTAAGAGATGTTTCTGTGCCTGCAAACAAATAATCATATTCTTCTAGTGAAACCAGTCTTGATTTTGCTTTCCTTCTGCCCTTTCTTTTCTCCAACATACCATTCTCCAGATTAATAAAATGAGTAAACTCGCCGTTTTCACTGTCAATCTGATTCTCTTTGCTGCAGGACGTCACAGAATGCTCTGAATTTTTAAGTTTCAGGGTTGTGGAGGTTTCAGTTCTACATGAATCAGCTATAAAATCATTTTCTATTGGATGAGGAAGCTGACAGTTTCGGTCATAATACTCCTCAAAAACATATGGGCAAGAATTCCCCATGACAAGTCTATTCAATTCATGTGGCAACTGATCGGCATTAGATAACAGTGGCACCTTGGAGCACATGTCATCTTCACTACAACTAGTATTACTGTCAGATGATGCCATTGAATAGGACTCAGCAGATAATTGAAGAATTTCTTCCTCTAAGCAATGACGGCGATGAAGAATATCTTCTTGATAATGAGGCGGTGATCCAGGGTATGCAGATGATGAATGAGACTCTGAAACATCATCAATGGCTCTAAATGTAGAAATGTTTACATTTTGAGATATCCTCTGACCTAGATAAGCAGAGATATCAGAGTAGAAACCTTTAGCTTGCACAGACACACTGCTAATCTTTTCGTGCAAATATACCTTTAGGTTTTCTTTCAAATCCGTTCTCCCCATTCCAGCTATCCCATGCAACCCAGTAGACATGTCCATGAAGAAACTATCGGATTCCAAAACATTTGTACTACTCTCATCTCTTGAAGCAGGAAAATAGCCTGAAACAGATGCTGAGCTTTCTTCACCATGTCTCCAGTTTGTCTTGGTTTTAGTTAAACTTTCTCTTCCAGGATGCAAAGTTTCCCTTATACATTTACTTTCATCTGTAAGATCTTCAGAAGCATGATCCATCCACTCCTTAAACTCCCGTAACCAAAGAACAGAATGCTCTTTCTTCATCAGCTCAACTCTATTGATTAAGTCAACAATTTCAGCTTCATCATCAATTATGACAGTTTCCTCTCTGCTTTGAATCTCGTTATCAATTGAGACAGAATCATGGTCAGAGCACATATAAGTGCTTCCATCTTCACCCTCAATCCATGCAAGACGACTTACCTTTTTCTGTATACAAGGATAGAGAATTGTTCAATTAGCAAAAAGGTAAAACTCAAGGGCTTTTATGATTCTCCAATTCAAACAAAGAAGAAGCAATTTGCATAAGGATAAAGAAAAAAAATATTTAATATCAAAAGGCATTTGTGTCTCAACAGAATAGCACTTTTGCAGCCTTGGTAAGTGATCACACAAAAAGCAGCAATGATAAAGGGAAACTAAACGGTGAGCTTCTATATAACAAGAATGGGAAAGGAGGGAGGCAGGGATCAAGTGCGTCATATTTCCAGACAGAAAACGCTTTCTGCCACACCGTCCTTTGACTTGTTATTCTACTGTTGGGTTTTATTTTTCTATGTTTTCTGTAATTGTTTAATATTTGGATGCAATTTATTGGATCTAATCATAATGTAAAAGCGATCATGCTATATAGAAGTGTGCTCTTTCCGGACAGTGATAAAGAGCATCCACATCCTTTTTCATCAAACCATCATTAAAAAAAATCCCATAAATTACATGAGAGCCTACCTTTCTTCTGTTGATAGACCCCTCTCTTTTAGCATCAGATTTTGCAGGAAAGTAAAAACCAAAGCTAGCAGGTCTCTTCTGTCGGCTGGCAATTATAAATTGCCTTTTCCAGAACTCTCTAGTAGTCATCTCCTCGTCATCCAACTTCAACTAGTAAGCCATACAACAGAAAAATCATAAAAAATAATTGTAAGAAATGAAAAGGGCAGCCTTGGTCAATAATCTGTGTACAAGTTTCAATTGTAATATTTGCTTACCTCACCAACAAAATTGCCACTTGCAGAGTGAATTGATAAGTTTAATGAAGAAAAATACAAAGTCCAAACTCCAAAATATAAATGCATAGCCGAATTACCTTCTCTGTAAAACTGAAGTAGCTAAAAACATGTGGACGAAACCAACGAGAACAGCATAAAGGATTTCCCTCCAACCACAAGCTTTGTAGAGATGTAAGCCCCGAAAGGAATTCTAATTCTGAAAAATTGGAAATAATATTGTAGGAAACATCAAGCCCTTCAAGTGACTTCAAATTCTCAATCCCACGCAATGTAGTTAGAGCATTGTTCCTCAAAACAAGTTTAACAATATGACAGAAGACCTGCATAGTCCAACAGCATAGTTGTATAGGTCCAATCTAACTCCTAATCAAAGATTAAAGCAACAAGAATAATATATGGGACTCAAATCATTAAATGCATAGCTTCACAATAAAATATTTAATTCAAATTTCCTCTTTGTACAAATTTAAGGATCCATTTGGAATGCATCCTCATAAAGAAATATTTTTAAAAAAAATCATCTATTTAAAAATTGAGGATATTAAAACCCACTGGACTAGTGCTTTATCAGCCTTTTAGCAACAAACAAAAAAGTATTGGATAGATCCACAAGGCAAGGTTTTTTTTATAAAAGAATTGAGTCTCATTTTCAATATTATATTTATCCTTAAGCTGAAAATAGAGGAGCTTGGCTTTTCCCCAGTTGACCAAAGACAGTTGAATCTTCATTCTCTAGCCAGTTCTCATCCTAAATCTTGATATTTTATTTTTAAAAAATTATTCCTCTAATTTTTAACCATGAAATTTGAAGATGATATTCCCCGAAATGCATTCTCTCACAGAAACAAATGACTTTTACTATGGATATGGACAAAGAGATAGCCAGGCAAAAAACAAAATTATACAGACAATCAAGCAAATACACACAAAAAAAAGGAAATCAAAGAAATTTAGACATATTTTTCCCTTGATATAAATGTAGTGCTAAAAATCAGTACCTCACTAAACGATGAAATTGCCCTTAGGTGATTGAAACCCAGATCTAGGTGTTTCAATTTGGAACACTTGCGAAGATTATCCACCTTAGCAAACTTGTTTCGACTGAGATCAAGAGTTTCAACAGCAGGTAGAAGTTGCAAAGACTCATCCATGAGCACCAAACTGTTACATGCACATGAAACAAAGGACAATCGATTCCATTGTGGGCAGTCCTTTATATCCACAATCCTACTCGTGAACACATGTCGCAGAGCATCCTAAAGTAAAAGTCAAAAGCCATACTCAATTCCAAACTTTAAATTGTGAGGAAATAGTACTTTTTTTTTAAGAATTGAACCAAATAAGAGGGAGTAAAGAGACTAACATTGATAAGTAGTTAAGTACAACGGTTAAAGCAATGAGCACTAAATGTAAATGCGTAATGAATTTAAGATGTATAAATTTTCTTTCAATTTTCAACCTCACGTTCTCAGATTTTTCCATTTGTAAGGAGCACAAATCAAGTAAAGATAGAAAACAACTATAATAGTTACTAAAAGTTTCACTTGAACGCAGGCAAAACACAAATAATCAATTCTAATTTCAATGGATCATACTATTAGTTAATCACTACTTATCACCATTCTTTACAATATGCAACAGTCGGTGCATACTATAAAATTTGAATTTACTTTCCCATATTTTCTAAGTATTCTCATCAACCTAACAGAAAAAAGGAAGTAAATAAAAACCAAAGTTAATTAGCAGATTAGCAGTCTCACAGTAGAATTGTGGCAAATTATCTTCTCCAATGTGTGCCTCAACTCGAGCAATCCTTTAGCAGCTGAAGTCGACAAATCGCAACCTCTAAGCTCCAAAAACTTCAACCGCCCAAACGGCAGCAAAGAGAGTGGCGTAGGGTCCCTTGTTGGCGATGACAACACAGAGACAACCTTAAGCGAGGTGAGGAGTCTCAGAATCCGACGAAGCTGCTCTAGTGCTCGATGATCGCCGAGATCGGACACATATGCTCGGAGATAATCCACGGGTGCTCCAGCTAAGAGGCTCTCGAGCTCGTGTAAGGCCTCGAGCCTGGACTGGACGTAGTGGATACCAGCAGGGTTAAGCTTCAACATTAAAGAACCGTCGATCAGTGGACCCGCTTTTTCCTCCACGAACCTGAAGAGCCTCTCTAGATACCGATCTCCAGTGACAATCGCCATCGATAACGGCGAGCCTATTGAGGTCATATTAGGGACTTCGTAAACAAACAGTCATATCTCAATTCTAAGTAACATTGAGAAAGAGTGAAATTTCTTGAAGACAGGAGATTAAAACATAACTGGAGGTGATGTCTTTCATGGAAGATGAAACGTTTAATTAATTTTTTAATTTTTACGATAATTTTAATACGTTACATAATATAAAATATGCCGATATTAAGTATAAATTTATATAATATTAATATTTTTTATTAAAGAAAATTACTTCAAAATTTTCAAAAACACAAGTTTATAAATTAAGCAATTACTATCTTTTTATCACATATGATAATTAATTTAAATATAAATATAAATAAATCACGTCGAAGAAAAAACGGAAAGAAAAAACTATTTTAAAAAAAATATAATTTGATATTAATTTAAATAAATATCATTTTTTAAAATAATTTTGTAAATCTTATGGGTAGTTAAAAAGTAATTATAATCATTGTATAATTATAAAAATAATATAATTATCATAAGTGTTAAGTGTTCGTTAATTATCATTTAGTTATATTAAAAGATAAAAATTTAATAATTATCTTTAAATATTTGAAGGGATAATCTAATAATATGTAATAAAAGATATATGTCTATTGACGATAAAACTCTAATAACTATCCAAAACATATAATTATCTATAATAATAAACAGTTTAATCTTGATTAGATATGGATAAATTATCAAATTTATTCTATCTTCTATGTATAATCACGTATGTATAAATATAATTTCATATCTTATAATCAATATCTAATATTATACTTCTCATAGAAAAAATTATAATTAAATACTTTATTTTTATAATATTATTATAGCGAGATTAATATCTTACCTAACCTACATCTTCCAGTTATTGACTTAAGGATTATAAGGTCGAAAAGTATCCACCACAAGGTGATCCAAGATTCTAATAGTTATTCATCTTGTAGATTTTACAAAGAATAATTCCTACTTGGTGTTAACAAAAATTAGTATCAACTTTGTGGGAAAAAGTGTGCTCTATTTAGTTGAAGACTTACAAAATTATAATACTTTAAAAAAAGTTCTCAAAGTCCTTGATATGCTAAAAAACAAAAGAAAAAATTTGAAAAAAATAAATATTTCAAAAAAGGGAGATCTTGAACCTTAGCTGCGGTGTTTTCTAGAAAAAGAACACCGAAATCTTCTGGCCTTATATTTTCATCTTTTCTAAATTTGTAAAAATTCATGGACTATACAACTAGTTTCACCTATTACGGCCTAACAACTAGTCAGGAGATCCAACATGCTACTTAACATGCCATCTTTCTAGCTCTACCGTAGCTTACCAATAATATGGGTATTGTACCTAGACCTACCAACCTATAACAAATCAGGAGAGATCAAACTCGAACTAGCTTGGGCATAATGGAAAATACATTTCAGGCCATCTTGGAGCATCCGCTAGAACCACAAGTTCTAGAATAATTGTGGTTCCATAAGATAGTCTTGAGGCATCTTCCAATGCCTATGGCAAGTGAGAAAGAACACTTGCACTCACAAAACCATAAATCCATGACTTGATGGCCCCATTCATACTAGTCCGCACTTCATAGTTAGATTTAGAGAGGTTCTACTTGGATAATAAGGTTGAGGCAATGGAATTGAAGCATCAACATACTTCTCAAGTCTGAACGCCATGATGATAGACAAAAGTTGTTCGCGCCAAATTAAATAATTTGTGCAATTGAGTTTGTTTGCAAAGATAAGTCCTACAGGAGGATAGTCAGTTGAAGCAATTGTAGTAGTAGCAAGTACATTTTTGTTCTAGTGTTACCAGATGTAACAGATCGAGCATTAGTGGAAGCCATTGATGAACATCAAGAAGAAATTGAAGAAAACTTAAATAAACACGAAGAACTCTCTAGAGAAAACTCTTCTATATGATGTCGTGCAATGGAAAGAGTATCTAGAGAAAATTGGAAATGAGAAAATATCTCTAAATAGTATGTAACTATGTATTATATATGTGCAAATTGAGCTTGACAGCTGATTAGGAGTAATTAACTAATGTAACTAAATGCATTTAGTTATAAATATAACTATGTACACGTTACAACAACCTACAATAATGCTCCGTACATGTGCTATTAGGCTACATTACTATGCACATTAGTAGCCTATATTAGTACTTGTAAACCATGTTGTATTTGTGTTTTTGTGTTAGCTGATACAAAATATGGAGTTTGTTTATTTTATTAAGTATTCTGACTTTCTCTATGTAAAGTTAGTTATTGCTAATCATTAATACACACACATAATTAATTACATTCATGTTCACACACATTATGAGGTTTGTTTTCATAGTATGCATGTTAGGTTGAACGTGCTCGCTTGTTGGTGTTGTTACTTATGTTTTTGTTTCATTTAGGGTGCGGGTGTTTATGAAAATTACTCGATAATTTTTAAATTAAGAAAAATGGAAGTTTTGGAACCTCGATAAAGGCCTCATCAGGTCCCTTGCCAAACCCCCTACAGGTGATCGATAAAGACCCTTGATGAGGTTGCAACGAGTGACGCCTCTTCTTATTTTTCATTCAGAAAAGGTGTAACGGAGCTATCAAATGGATTGTTTTTCTTTTTTTGGATCATTATTACCTTGAGTGTTTGATATTAGTGATTTGTGCTAATGTATATAAAATTGTACTCTTGAGTGGTGAGTACTCAATGTAGTGTTTACAAGTCGATTTTATATGAGGTACCCGTGTGGTTGTGAGTCATGTGTCGGTTTGTAGTTGTTAGGATGTAACCTTTTCATTTGTGAGAAATACTATGTGAGTGGATTGAGTTAAACTTTTTTAAGTTTTCGTATCTTTAGTTGTGTGTGATAAGTGATTGAGTGCATGTCCTACTTTAGCTATGTACAATATGTGGTTGACTGCGTGTCTCACGTAGATGATTTATGGTTCGTGGATTGACTGTGTATCCTACAATGTTTATTGGTTGTTTGTGATTGAGAGTGATCTTCAAGATTGTTAGTTTTTTTCATTTCATGTTACTGATTTACAGTTACTAATCACACCACATTGGTGGCATTAGCTGTAGAAGAAAGTTGGGTTTGTGTGTCGAACTAGGTTGTTATAGAGGCATTAAGTGATGGCAACAATAGGCAGTTTGGACAGAAGTCTATTTCTGTCAGAGTTGTAATTGTTTTATTGTTTAGGGGATTTGTTTGCTATCGAGTGGTTACCATAAACAACCTAAGAATGTTACCATATAGATGTGGTGACACTACTTGTTGGGTTCTCACTTTGTTATCATGACGGACAATGTACGGACTAGCTACTTCCAGACTCAAAAGAAGTTGAGTCCCAAGCAAGCACGGTGGTAAGACTTCTTGGTGGAGTTTGACTACAGGTTGGAGTACAAACCCGGTAAGACCAATGTGGTGGCCAATGTGTTGAGTCGAAAGGTAGAGTTAGCAGCCTTGAGTAGGCCAAGTAGTCCTTTGTTGGAAAGGATCAAAGAAGGGTTGGAGCATGATGCCCTTGCTCAAAACCTCTTTGCCCTTATCAAGGAAGGAAAAACAAGGCAATTTTGGCTGAGTGAAGGACTACTCTATGCCAAGCAGAACAACATTTTTGTGCCAAAATGAGGGAGCTTAAGGAAGAAGCTTAAGGAAAGAGCTTATTAAGAAGTGTCATGATTCACTATGGGCTGGACACCTAGGAATGAGACGCACCCTTGCTTTGATCAAGTCAATCTACTATTGGCCTTAACTACGAGATGATGTTGAAGCCTACGTGAGGACTTGTCTTGTGTGCCAACATGATAAGATAAAGCAGCATGCACCTGGAGGTTTGCTAGAGCCGCTGCCTATTCCAGAGAGACCATGTGAGAGTGTCTCTATGGATTTCATCACTTGCTTGCCAAAATCAGAGAGCTTTGGCAGCATCATTGTAGTGATTGATCGCTTCAGCAAGTATGCAACATTCATACCTACATCGACGGATTGCATGGCAGATGAGACGACACGGTTGTTCCTCAAAAATGTTGTAAAACATTGGGGGATTCCATCCAATATCATGAGTGATCGAGACCCACGATTCATCGAGAAATTTTAGATGAACTTGTTCAAGTTGTTGGGATCAGACTTGAACTTCTCTACAAGCTTTCATCCACAAAGCGATGGACAAACGAAGCGTGCCAACGCATTGCTGGAGTTGTATCTCAGGCACTTTGTCAGTGCCAATCAACATGATTAGGCTAAGTTACTGGATGTAGCCCAATTCTCCTATAACTTACAAAGGAGCGAGTCTACCGCAAAGAGTCCCTTCGAGATTGTCATAGGGCAGTAACCTATGACTCCTCATGCTTTGGCCACGAGTTATGAAGGGAAGAGTCCTGCTACCTTCAAATTTGCCAAGGCGTGGCACGGACAAGCTGAGTTAGCCCAAGCCTATTTAAACAAGGCATCTAAAAAGATGAAGAAGTTGGCTGACAAGAAAAGAAGGATGGTTGAATTTTAGGAAGGAGATTTGGTTCTTGTTAAATTATTGCCCCAACAATTCAAATCTCTACGGAAGGTTCATAAGGGGTTGGTGCGGAAGTATGAAGGGCCATTTCCTGTCCTCAAACGAGTCAACAAGGTGTCTTACAAGCTGTAACTCCCTCTGAAGCTTAAAATCTATCTTGTTTTCCATGTAAGCATGCTAAAGCCTTATCATGAAGACAAGGAAGGCATAAGTTGGAGAGAATCAAAGAGGGCGCCTACCGCAATTGTAACCTCTTTTGACAAAAAAATGGACTCAATCTTGGCAGACTGCCTAATCCGACGCAAAGGCGTACCAAGTTATGAGGAATACTTGGTCAAGTGGAAGAATGCCCCAGACATAGAAGCAAGCTGGGAACCTGAAGATTCTTTGTGGCAATTCAAAGATGACATAGAGAGGTTCAAGCTTGAAGGCGCGACGAAGGCGTCGTGAACTTGAGTGGGGGAGGGTGTTACGTCCCGCTCAAATTGTCCCACAAAATTCAAATAGATGGTGCTTGCCTAAAGGATCTATACTTTTCTATTTAGGAAAGTTCTAGAGTGGCTTAGAGATGTCTAGAAAGGGCTAGAAATGGAAAGACTCAACTTAAGCCTTGAAAACTCTAGAATGCTCCAGAGAATACTAGCATGTGCTTGAAGGTGCTAGAATGGGCTGGAATATTCTAGAACGTGCCGGATGGTTCATGAAGGATGTAGAAGTCGCTGGAAGCTTACGGAACATCCTAGAACTTACATGAAGGAGCTAAACAGACCTAGAAGACTCTAGAGTTGGCTAGAAGGTCCTAGAACCTTGTGGCATATTGTAGATAAAACTAGAACACTCTTGTCAATTCTAGGCTTAGAATGATCTAAAAAGTTATGGCATAGCCTTAAGCTTAGAACCACACTATAAATAGACCCATTGGTCTTCATTTGTATTCATCTTGGGAAATCTTGAGAATTCTTAACATCTTGTAAGATAATCTCTCTCTAGAGTAATACAAAGCATTCTTTACAAACTCTCTTTCTAGTATCTTTGGGGTGTTTCATTCGGGTTAAAGGCAGGCTTAGTGCAACGGACGGTGCTAAGTGCTGCACGATCGCTACTTGAAATTTAAGGTCATGACAATTAGCTGTAGAAGAAAGTTAGGTTTGTGTGTCGAACTAGGTTGTTATAGAGGTAGTAAGTGATGGAAACAATAGGCAGTTCAGACATAGGTATATTTCTATCAGAGTTGTAATTGTTTTATTGTTTAGGGGATTTGTTTGCTATCGAGTGGTTACCATAAACAACTTAAGAATGTTACCATATAGATGTGGATTCTATATGTGTTTACCTTGTTAGATCTGGTGTTATGTATGTTCTAATGTTTGGTTAGTGCAATAAAAGTTTAAATTGTGTATGTTTCTACCAATTGAAGTTTAAATTCTGATTAGAAAGCTTTATTTATTTATTGCATCCTTTTTGAATATTGAAATTGCATCCTTTTTGAATATTGAATATTGCATCTTTTTTACAATATTACTTGTCTATGATTATTTGTTAAGTGTTTATCATTCTATTGTTTGCATTTAAGTCCAATTCTTAATGAGCCAGTAACTCTTTAACTTGATTGTATATCGGGTCTTAGACTTCTTCATTGTTGTTATGCATGTTCAACCTATTTTGTTTATATAATCTGAGTTTCCATCGTGTGTGTGCAAACATACTAGATATAGATTTTGATTAGAAAGCTTATATTATTATAGTTGCATGCTTTTATTCTTTTACTTATAGCATGCCCATAATTTTCTATTTTTTTTGTAATAAATTAATTTGCCTACTTCTTTATTAATTTATATTACTTATGTTTTTATCTACATGAGAGTTTGATGTGAGTCTCTAAAAAGTTAGTATCTTCTTACTTTGGTTGTGTACCAAGTGTTGGACTCTTTCTTAAGATATATTATGTTTTGTTTGATTTAGGTGCAGGTATATGTGATTTTTACTCTGTATTTTTTGGAAACAAAAAATATCACGTTCTACACACCTCGCCAATAACCTCACCAATAAGTTGAGGTGGCTAGTGAGCTAATAAATCCAAGTGCTATAATTACCCTTTACATTTCTCTTCTCTTCATCCATATTTTTCATAACAAAATTATGCCAAAATTCGCACTGATTAATATATCTATTTTAAAAGTCATTTTGGTGAGCATACATTTAAGAATGGGTCATTTTATGAGTTTAGTAATCAAATCATAGGTTGTGTATGTACATCGTTTGACTCTGTGTCTCCCGTACATGATTTGATATTAGTGTTGGACTGTGTGTCCCTTGAGGGTATGGGTTGTTATACTTCCAGTTACTTGATACGTGATTTCCAATCATACATTGGATGATGTTGGCTATGGATGACAGTTGCGTTCGAGAGTTGAACCAATCAGTTGCGGAAGCACTAAGTGAAGAGCAGCAATAGGCAGTTTGGACAAATGTCCTAACTAATAAAGATAATAATGATTTTATTGTCTATTAGTATTGTAACTTGTTTATTACTTAATGAATTATTTGTTGTTGGATGGTTTCCTTAAGCAACCCGATGATGTTACCATATAGATACAATTTCTATATGGGTTTACCTCGTTATGTCGATTGTTATGCATGATTTGATATTGTGTTAGTACAATTCAAATTTAAGGTGTGTATATTTCAACGTATTTTAAGCTTAAGCTTTGATTAAAAAACATTTATTATTTATTTTCTTTCTGTTTGATATATAATATATGTTATTAAAGTCATATGTTTTTAATATTATATTTTTTGTACTTCTATTGTGTGAATTGTTTAAGTCTTTTGTATTTTCTATTGGTGCAAGTTAGGATTGAATCGTTGAGAAATATATATATCTCTTTACCCGAATAATGTACTTACTCTATTGCCAAATTCATGAAATATGAAAGCACCTAGATTCTTTCTTAAATATAGATGGTGGATCCATGTCCATTATAATAGTTAAGAAGAAGATATATGTATAATATCATATAACAATTTAAGATTTTTCAATTGTTTTTTAAATTATTGACTTGTAATTAAAATGCATGACAATAAATTAGGGTTGATACAGTTTGTAGAAAAAAATTACTTATAAAGAATCTATTTTTCCTTTTAAATCAAATGGTAGTTACTATGATCAGAACTTGTAACTTAAAATATAATAGGAGTGAGTCTTATTATAAGTTCATTAGATAAACCATGAGCATCTTTTTAATTGATTCTTGACTTTTGGTTTGAAAAAAATATAATAAAGAACACTTTTATATATCACAATTAATGTGATAGATTTTCATTGGATACAATTGTATTTATCAATAATACTTCGTTACATCACTTAAGATTCATCCAAACTTGTGATATATAAACTTTTCCTAAAATAAATGTGAACTACAAAGGAAAACTATCAATGAGGCATTTTGATTGAATTGATTACAAAACCTATAATCAACTAGTTCTGGAGAAAATATTGATTTATCGTTGCTCGGGTAATCACTGATTGTGGTAAGGGGTTTCGCAGAGAATGGGAGATTGTGGTGTTTGAGTGTTTGAGCAATGTTGAGTTTGATATGCTAACACTGAGTGTTTATAAAGGAATTTGAGCTCATTTGGTGCTCTATTTGATTTTAGTGTTGTTATAGTATTAGTTTTGGTTGATCTATTTATTTTATTTCAATTAGTTTATGTGTATTTTTAGCTGGAAATAATATATTGGCTTAGTATTTAAGTGCACACTAATGGACTCTTTTTGCATTGTTAAAGAAGTGTTAGTTAGATAGTTAATGTTTTGAGATTTAATTAGGGTTGTTGATTTGATTACCCTTGTTCAAATAGTTACGTTACTTTGAATAAGACGAGTTCTAACAAGGATGTGTGTCTTTAGCAATATGATTGTATTTGTTGTAGATTGCTATAAAGATCCTTAATTTAAGGAGCAAATTAAGGAGTAAAATAAGGAGTAAAACATGGAGCAAAATAAGGAGCTTAATTCAAGGAACAATTTAAGGAACCATCAATTTAAGGAGTAATTCAAGGAGTAAATTTTCCTATAAATAGATGTGTAATTGTAATGAATTAATCATCCAAAGTGCTCATTCCAATTAAGAAAAAACTTAGAGAGAAAAGCTTTTGTGAGAGAAAATTGAGAGTAATTTTCTTGGGTGTAATTGAGTTGTGGGTTGTGAGTTGTGAGTGTTGTAAACACCTTGTGTAATTTCTTCCCTTTCAGTAAAAAGATTTGCAGTAGGCCCGAAGACATAAGCAAGATTGGCTGAATTCCGTTATCAAATTTGTGTGTTATTTTTCTATTTTTGCTTTCTGGTAAATATGGTTTATCGGGAATTTGTGTAATTTCCCAACAATTGGTATCATAGCTTTTGGTGGTGATTTCTATCAATTTCCTATAGGTTACTATTCATGTGAATAATGAATTATGTGAATAGTTAAATTTTGTTGACGATATTTGTTCGTTGACGGAGGTATTCTAATACACGATGGTTTGCAGAAATAGTCAGAAATGATCCGGAGATAGTCAGATTTGAGTGGGAGCAATGGCCGCAGATGAAAGAAGGGTGAAACTCGAGAAATTCGATGGCACAAATTTCGGGTTTTGGAAAATGCAGATATGTGCGCTATCACGTAATGTTGCTTTCAACATAGCAAAGGAAAAGACCACGACGGGTCTTATGAAAGCTTTCTCCAATATATATGAGAAGCCATCAGCCTCAAACAAAGTGCACTTGATGAGGCGTTTGTTCAATTTGCGGATGACGGAAGGCACATCGGTAGCTCAACATCTCAATGAACTTAATATAGTCACAACACAGTTGAGTTCAGTGGAAATTGAATTCGATGAAGAAGTACGAGCATTGATACTTTTGCCTTATTTACCAGAAAGCTGGAATGCTACTGTCACGGCTGTTAATAGCTTGTCAGGAAGCAATAAGTTGAAATTTGACGATGTTCGTGATCTGGTTCTCAGTGAAGAGATCCGACGTAGAGAGTCAGGTGAATCATTGACTTCTTCAATTTTGCATACAGAGTCAAGAGGAAGAAATTCAACCAAAGGGAATGGATGTGGCAGAACAGACTATCGAGGTAGATCAAAGGATAGAAGGTCCAAATCTAGGAATCCTAATAATTCACATAGCTCGAAAACTATCAAGTGTTGGAATTGTGGAAGAATCGGGCACTACAAAAATCAGTGCAAGAGTGCACCGAAGGACAAACAAGTGAAGGCAGAGGTAAATGTTACTTCCAGCTCAGGAGGAGACGACGCATTGATATGCTCTTTGGAGAGCAAAGAAAAATCTTGGGTGTTAGACTCTAGAGCATCGTTCCATGCTACTTCACAGAAAGAATTCTTCGAAAAATATGTCCTCGGAAACCTTGGAAAGGTATATCTTAGTGATGACCAACCATGTGCTATTATTGGCAAAGGTATAGTGAAGATTAAGTTGAACGGGTCTGTTTGGGAGCTTAACGATGTCAGGCATATTCCCGATCTCATAAGGAACTTAATCTCAGTAGGGCAGTTGGCCAGTGAAGGCTACACTACAATCTTCCATGGTGATGATTGGAAGATTTCAAAGGGTGCAATGATAGTTGCTCGAGGTAAGAAAAGTGGCACTCTTTACATGACAGTAGAGGCACGTTGTTCAATCATAGTTGCAGCAGGCAATGAAACACCAAATCTGTGGCACCAGAGACTAGGCCACATAAGTGAGAAGGGGATGAAGATTATGAACTCAAAGGGAAAACTTCTAGGTCTACAGTCTACGGAGATAGACATGTGCGAAGATTGCATACTTGGAAAGCAAAACAGAGTCAGTTTTCAGACAAGTTGTAGAACCTCAAAGAAGGAAAGGCTAGAGCTTATTCACTCTAATGTTTAGGGACCAATGACGGTCTCATCTATTGGTGGGAAACACTACTTTGTGACTTTCATCGATGATCACTCTCGAAAGGTATGAGTTTACTTTCTAAAGCATAAGTCTGAAGTATTTGAGGCTTTTAGAAGATGGAAAGCTATGGTGGAAAATGAGACGGGTTTATAGATCAAAAAGCTCAGAACCGATAATGGTGGTGAATATGAAAACACAAGATTCAAAAATTTCTGCCATGAGCACGGGATCAGAATGGAAAGAACTGTGCCAGGCACACCTCAACACAATGGTATAGTTGAGCGTATGAACCGAATGTTGATAGAAAGAGCCAGAACCATTCGTATATAGTCAAGTCTATCGAAGCAGTTCTGGGTAGAAGCAGTCAACACGACAGCTTACTTGATCAACCGAGGCCCATCTGTTCCATTGGAGCATAGAATACCAGAGGAGGTATGGAGCGAAAAAGAGGTGAAACTATCACATTTAAAAGTTTTCGGCTATGTAGCATTTGTGCATATGAGTGATCAAGGCAGGAATAAGCTTGATCCTAAATCCAAGAAATACACATTTATCGGCTATTGTGAGAATGAGTTTGGCTACCGCATTTGGGATGACAAAAACAAGAAAGTTATCCGTAGTAGAGATGTGGTTTTCAACGAAAGGGTGATGCATAAGGACATGCATAAAATAGACGCCAATGACTCAGAGCAAAATGAGTCAGTATTTGCAGATGCAGATGCAGATGATGTCCCAGATAGTTCCACAATAGAACCAATTGTAACAAGTCCTCAACCAGAGGAACTTGTTGGATAAAGCAGTACATAGCATTCCGACACACCACAACCTCTTACTCCAACTCATGTATTGAGAAGGTCTTCTCAACCTCATGTACCTAACAGGAGATACATGAATTATATGTTATTGACTGATGGAGAGGAGCCTGAATGCTATGATGAAGCTTATCATACTCGAGATTCTAGCAGGTGGGAGCTTACCATGAAAGAAGAAATGAAATCTCTCATCTCCAACTAGACATAGGAACTAGTTGAGTTACCTATGGGAAAGAAGGCACTTCATAACAAATGGGTGTACTGGGTGAGAGAGGAGCATGATGGTTCCAAAAGATACAAAGCTCGCCTAGTTGTCAAAGGGTTTCAACAGAAGGAAGGAGTTGACTACACTGACATTTTTGCTCTTGTTGTGAAGCTCAATACTGTCATATCAGTGTTGAGTATTGTAGCCATTGAAGATCTTCATCTTGAACAGTTGGATGTGAAGACTGCATTCCTTCACAGAGATTTAGATGAAGAGATTTACATGTACCAACCAGAAGGTTTCTTAGAAAGAGGGAAGAAGAACATGGTATGCAAACTTAAGAAGAGTTTGTATGGCCTGAAATAAGTCCCAAGACAATGGTACAAAAAGTTTGACAGCTTCATACGCAAGAAAGGTTTCCAGAAGTGCAATGGCGACCATTGTTGCTACTTTAAGAGATATAGGTCCAGTTATATCATTTTACTACTTTATGTTGATGATATGTTAGTAGCAGGTTCAGATATTTCTGATATCAGAAGGTTGAAGCATCAATTGTCAAAGGAGTTTGACACGAAAGACTTAGGTCCAACAAAGAAGATTCTTGGAATGCAAATCCCAAGAAATAAGAAGAAAGGATCCTTGCAGTTATCTCAGGCAAGTTACATCAATCATGTTTTACAGAGATTTAACATAGGCGACGCCAAACCAGTTAGCACACCCTTGGCCAGTCACTTTCGCCTATCCAAGGATCAATCCCCTCAAACAGAGGAAGAAAAAGAATTCATGGCTAAGGTCCCTTATGCCTTAGCCATTGGAAGTTTTATGTACGCAATGGTTTGTACAAGACCAGACATTGGTCATGCAGTGGGAGTTGTTAGCAGATTTATGTCAAACCCAGGGAAAACTCATTAGGAAGCAGTCAAGTGGATTTTGAGGTATCTGCGAGGTACCATAGAAAAGTGCTTGTACTTTAGTAAAGAAGAGTTAAAAGTACAAGGGTATGTAGACACAGACTTTGGAGGTGAAGTTGATCACCGAAGAAGCACCGCCAGTTATATATTTATTGTTGGAACTACAACTGTTAGTTGGATGTCACAAATACAGAAAATTGTCACTCTATCCACTACAGAGGCTGAGTATGTAGCAGTGATTGAAGCCAGTAAAGAGATGATATGGCTTCAAGGTTTGTTAACTGAGTTGAGATTCAAACAGGAGAAGAATGTTCTGCACAGTGATAGTCAAAGTGCAATACACTTGGCGAAGAATTCAACATTTCATTCTAGAACCAAGCATATTGGACTTCGTTACCACTTCATCAAATCAAGATGATGTGTTAATACTGGAGAAAATTCAAGGAAGCAAAAATTCAGCGGATATATTAACAAAGGTGGTGACTATTGACAAACTGAAGTTGTGTTCAGTTGGTCTCCTAGAGTAACAAGACTAGAAAAGCTGCTGCATTGATCGAGGTGTGAAGACAGATTGAAATTAGTCTTCAAGTGGGAGGTTGTTGGAGATTGCTATAAATTTCCTTAATTTAAGGAGCAAAACATGGAGCAAAACATGAAGCAAAACATGGAGTAAAATATGAAGCAAAACATGAAACAAAACATGGAGCAATTCATCGAGTAAAACAAGGAGCTTAATTCAAAGAGCAATTTAAAGAACCATTAATTTAAGGAGTAATTCAAAGAGTGAATTTTTCTATAAATAGATGTGTAATTGTAATGAATTAATCATCCAAAGTGTTCATTACAATTAAGAAAAAACTTAGAGAGAAAAGCTTTTGTGAGAGAAAATTGAGAGTAATTTTCTTGGGTGTAATTGAGTTGTGAGTTATGAGTTGTGAGTGTTGTAAACACCTTGTGTAATTTCTTCCCTTTCAGTAAAAAAATCTGCAGTATATCCAGAGACATAAGCAAGATTAGCCGAACTTCGTTATCAAATTTGTGTGTTATTTTTTTATTCTTATTTTCTCATAAATCTAACTTATCAGAAATTTGCATAATTTCCAAATAATGTTATATATTGAATAATATAATCTCCCTTTTATTTAGGAAAAAAAAATTAAAGATTTTGAGAGTTAAAAATTTTGGATTTCCAATCCTAGGGGAGTTGTTACTAAAAGAAATAGAACAAGCAATACCTTACCACAGTTGAATCCTTAAAATGGATCATAAGAAAAAAGTTCATAAACAACATAAAAGATAATTAAATTCCATACAAAGCTTAAGAATGGAATACATTAATTTTTATCTCAGCCAAGCTTAGCAAGAACATCATTTAGAGTAGAAACAGTCTCAGCATAGTACTTCTCTGCTGCAGGAGTGCTCTTTTTCTTTGCTGCATAGTCCAGCTGTTGAAAAAAGAAAAAAACATAATCTATTTACTTATAATAGTAGAATTTCTCAAAACTGTAACAATAATAGTGATATTAGAACATGGTTCGGAACTTTTATCTAATTTTTTTTTAAATATATATATATATATATATAATTAAAAATAGTGATATTAATCAGTAGTACTGACATTGTTGAGATCTTGGAAGAGCTTCCCAGTAAGTTCCTTGAGAGGCTTCTTCTCTTCTTTGGACTTAGAAGAAATGATAGTATTGAGATCATAACGAAGATATTCAGCCCTGAGACGAAGATCATTCTGGACATAAGGCCAAGCTTTCTTGTCAATAAACTGCTTCACATTAACAATCTCTTTGGCTGAGTCCTTTGCTCTCTGAGCTGCTTCAGTTGGACTCAATGGTTGGATGTAGAACCTCTCCTTCAATGGAAGATCAAGATCTCTTGCCTCATCCGAATTTAGAGTTCCAGCTACCACCATAACACAAATTTCAGAATTCCATCAATTCAAAAGTAAGCCCTAGTTTTGTATCGTATTCTGTTTTTTTTTTCTTTTAACTAATCTTATTCAAAAAGTAATTAAACAACTTACGCAATCCTCCGGAGGGAGGAGGAGGACCACCGAGTTTGATGGGCTTGGCATCAGCAAGAACAGCTTGAACAAAAGAGCCAGAGGCCAAACCAGCAGCCACAAGACCAAGCACAGCTCGGCGGCTAGTTTCAGTTTCAGTTGTTGCTTGGGCTCTAACAATGAAGCCTCCTGATTTGTTGCTGCTGTTCAAAGATGATACCCTTGTGTTCCAGTTCAAGCCATCCAATACAACTTTGGAGGAAGAGCCATGTAAACAAGCAGCCATTGAAGTCATAGCAGCATTTGCCATTTCCTCAACTCAATTGATTTAATTTAATTTAATTTAATTATTATTTGGAATGAGATGATAATAATATTTTGGGTCTATTGGTTGAGGATGTTTGTTGTATACTTGTATGCTTTTCTTCTTCTTTTTTGTGATGTAGAGTGTTTTTGCGAAGAAAACCTTATCTCTTAATTATCTACTTTGATATGGTCATGCCCAATCACCACTTCACATGTGTCACTAGTGGTTTTCCTATTTGAACTCTTTTGCATTTCCTATTAAATGATATATGTTTTTTTATGAATATTGAAATCATATGAATTTAACTTCATAATTGTATTATATGAGTATGTAATTGTTATTTAATAAATAAATCATTTGCTCGGTCATTTTCTCTAATTGAAGAGTTGTGAGGTGTGTTTTAAAATCACAGTACAAAAATGTAGGGAAAATGAAGATAGCTAAATGACATGCATAAAATGCAAGAGTTATCTGCACCATGCTAATATTATCATTATAATTTATTAATAGTAATTACTGCTACTTATTTTGTTAATATTATCATTTATTTAATAATAATTATAGTTAAATGACAGTTTTTTTCTTTTGAATGAATCATTTGCATAAAATGCCTAAAAGTTATTATTCCCATTTTATTATAATTACTACAAAACAAGTTCTTACATTAACAAAGAAAAAAAAATAGTTATGATAATAATATAACATTTACTCTATTGATTCCAAGTTAGTAGTAAGAAGGAAGGATTGCTATTTTTTTTTAAATAGAACTCAAATATTTTATTTAAGCATGAATCAAAAGTATATCATGATATAAAAATTTAGTTTTTTAGATACATCAAAGTTGTAATTTATAAATCAACACTAGTCATCAGTTGTGCTATGTCATTTATGAGGGAATCTCTTAAGGCCTTCTTTATTTGCTTTGCATTTTCGTTCGTCTTAATACTTAATTGAATAAATTGATATCATGATTCTCCAAAAAAATATTAAATAAAAATATGTAATTGTACACATAGTTAAAAAACACCAAAAGTTTTTCACTTCTGACCAATTATTTATGACTAATATAATTTCTTTACTATGTTCATCTTTGTCATCATGATCAGTACTGAGAGTGATAAGTCTTAAATTTTCACAACTTCTCCTAACACGAGACTTCATTATCTTCATCATCAGTATCATTTTTTGAATCTTTCATCGACTCTTCTATGAAGATTAATATCAAAATGAGATTATTGGTTAAATGAACTCAAGTTTATGAAAAAGATACTTTTAATTTTAATTGAAATAGAAAAAAAGATTACGATACATATGAAAGAAGAATTAGAACGATAAACTATAAAAAAATTATGATATAAACAAGAAAAGCCTCAAATGCAAGTTGACAAAAGTTGGAGCTCAATGAAGAAGAAGAAGAAGAAGAAGAAGAAGAAGAAGAAGACATTGATGGGGACTCGAACTTTTAAGGAGAAAACTTTCTCTCGCTTTTTTTTTTTTCTCACGTCCTGGTAGGATTGCTACTAAAGTACTGATACTGTTGTCATGAAACTCCTAACAAGGTTGCGTATATATGTTTAGGAGATGATTTTTACACAATATTAATTATTTTAATTCATTAATTTTTATAAAATTATATATTTAACTATAACGTTAGATTGTATTGTATAAAATAAAAACCGCATAGTTATATAAAAAATTAATATTAATGATGAGTGTGGGTCTAAATTGTATAAGATACTTTACTTAATTTTAAAATGATGTATCTTCGCTTTTTCTTTCATATCAAATTAAAAATAATTTTTTTAATGTAAGAAAAATATAAAAATAAATTAAATATTGAATTAAATAAATATTTATAATAAAAATATTTTGGTAGGTAATAAAATTATATAAAACAAATAAAATATTATTTTAAATATAAATTATTTTAATAAAATAATTATCATTAATTTTATCTGACTATATTATATAGATTATTACTAAACATTGTACATATTAATTATAATAAAATTTAATACACTTCATTCTAATATAATTATATTTAACATATTTGATATGATATAAAAAATATGCCCTTAATATTATTTATTTATCAAAAAAATTTATTCATCACAAATTCGTGATAAATCATAAGTGATGTGATATAGTACTTTTTATAACTATAATAGAGCATACATAATTATATTTAATTAAATTATGATTGTGATACAATTATAATATATAAAACTCTTCTTATATATTTTAATTTTTATGAATGTATTTTATGGCATGGATTATTTGATCTGTAAATGTAAATGTATGCAATCCACCTTGGTAAACTATATATCCTATATTTCAAGTTATTACATTTAAAATACATAAATTACTATAAGATCTAAAATGATTTTAAATGTCAAAGAACATTATATATATATATATATTACTATCAAATTATAGTGATCGTTATAAAAGTACAACTAAAATTTCAACTATTATAAAATTATCATGGAACTTTAAATATTGTTATATAGATATCATTGCTGATAAATTGTTATAAAACGAGTAATTTATTTTAAAACTATGATGGTTACCTGATACATGACTTTTAACTCATCAATTTATTTTTTAATATATGCTTAGGTTGTTACTTTTGCACATGACGAGAGTTTATTTTAAATATCAAACTAGCATGAGATTTCTTTTAATTTTCATACAAATGCCTAACACACATCTTGTTTTCTTAGTTTGGGAGTAAATTTTATAACACTCATTAAACCCTTGTGTTTATCATTCATAACATCCCACCCATGACTATTCTCAATACCTAATTATTAAATCAACAAATCAATAAACTACACCTATGTATCAAAATTTTCACTCTCTATTATAGCATATGCAATTGGATACATCACATTGTTTCTATCTATTCCAACTACTATAAGAAACTGATCGTTATACTTAGCCTTTAGAAAACATGCATCTAATCTAATAAACGACCTACATCCTTCAAGGAAACTTTCTTTATTGCACCCATAGATGTACATTCTTTGGAATAACTTCACATGTAATCTTGATAGTTTTCCTTTACATAGTCCCATAAAAATGCATATTATTGCTCAAATATTCTATCAATTGTCACTTGGCCTTCCTATGAGCTTTGTAAATCCAATGGGTTAGAATAATTAGGCCATAATATTTGTTGGCATTCACAAAAATACTTTGTTTGTAATTCTTTGTATTACTCTTAAAATCTTACAAGAATTCATTTGCAATAAATGGACTTGCATGCTTAGTGAGAGTTATATATGTAAAACAATTACATATATGCGACTTGAAATTCTAATCCAAATAGGCATCTAAGACCTATAATGGGTGGATACACCAACTCATGAAATCTTTTCGTGAGTTCTATTTCAACTTGAGCAAACAAACCTCATAATATGAATTAAGAATATAACACAATAGAGTTACAATAAAAAAGACATTCTTAATTTAGCACCCCATAACAACATCCAACAGATAAAAATGAATAATCTACAATAAACCCCTAATGACAGTGTGTCTCACATACTCTTGTCTAGGCTAGCAATATTTTTTAACATAGAAAATAGCACACAATATGTGAATTATGCAAATATAATAGAAAACTATAAATGATTTTCAATCACTTTGACACTTCATATGTGTAACCATATTTGGTAAATAATGATTATACTCTTATAATATGCGATCATACATAACATATCATATAACGAGATAAACCCACATAAGATTCGAATCCTATGTGATAACATCCTTTGGTTGCGTATAGCAACCGCTTGGTAGCAAACGATTTACTAATACATAAATCAACAGTATACAACTCGATAAAAGTATAAGCGTAAATACATATACTAGTTAGAATACCTACCTTAACTATGCCTAAGTTGCCCTTGCTCGCTATCAACATAGTACCTCATCCAAGTAGATCCAAGCTCATTCTCAAAGCTCAATCATTATGTGATAGGATCAACTACTAATGGCTCAATCTCCTAACATGCATACACATTTTAACCCTACAATATCCAGTCGACACACGACACATAATCATAGGCTTCTCACATGTGAAAACAATTGCGACCTTGCAATATTTTATCAACATTAGGCGACCAACCAACACACGACAACCAGTTGACATATGATTGGAGGAAATTATACATAGAAAAAAATTAAGAATAAAAGTATTTTATTCAAAATTAAAAAAAACAAATATAAAAATATATATTATAAATAAAAAAATTATATAACATAAAATTTAAATAGAGTAAAAAATTAAGGCTTGTGTATCGCATTATTTCCTTAAGATAATTTTTTTGCTCATCGTGGGTGTTAGAGAATTACAAAAACATATTTCTCAAGATACAACAATTAAATAATAATAAACTTACACCACAATTTATTATTTCACGAACATCCAAGTGTCTGAATTCTATTGGAGGAACCTAACTCTATATAGAAAATAAAAAAACAATATTTTTTTCCATTTCTTCTCTTACCTTTTATCTTTCTTTTCTTTTTCTATTCTCTTTCTTCCTTTTCTCTTCTTCTCTACTCAGCTCTATTTTTCCTTTTTCCCTTTGTTTTCTATGTTTCTATGTTTCTTTCTCAATGATAATATATATATATATATATATATATATATATATATATCCATGAGAAACGGAAGCAGTGCTTTAAGAAACAAAAAAATTAATTCAGAAATTGAAAAGAAAAGAACGGAAGTAGAGCTTTAATTCAGAAACATAAAACTTTCGAAATGAAAAAATTAATTTAGAAACATTTTTGATTTTAAAGCAATTTTTATTCATAAAATTTCAACAATCCCCCACATGAATAAAAATGGACATAGATTTTAAAACAAATTTTGACACAAAAATAGAGTTCAATGGATTGAAACTTTCATAGGATAGATATGTGTTACCCTTTGAACCTTCTTTTGTGAAAGTATATTTACCTTACTGACTGATTAGTAGATGCGATGTCCTTGAACTATTTTTCCAATTATGTAAGCGATGGAATACTTCACATAAGAGACTTTTTTGACACAATTTAGTTCTCACTGTTATATTCGTTTTGGCCATCAACTTACGCCTAGTTCTGTGAGAGTCTCTAAATAATTGAGCCCTATACAATTCTCCTTCAAAATGGCCTCACTCCTCCCTCACATAGGTGATCTCTTATCTTTAAAAGTAATCCGTAAAGAGTAACTCGTATACTTTGTTCGGTATTCTCTTTATAAGAATTATTAAAATCCTTAACTTACATTGTATCTTACGGGTATCACTATTTTCATCATAGGAAAGGACTTGAGGGTAAACCCCTACAATGATCTCACTAAGTCTTTATAGTTAGGTTGTTTATTTGAAACTAGATTTTGGGATCTCCAGTCAAATAGATTGAGTTTCCTTTGCAAATTCTTATTCATTCATGGGCTTAAATCCTATTTCTCTCGATGACTTATCAACTAATTCTATATTTAACTTTTTAGTTAAGGGATCCATTATGTTATTCTTTGACTTCATATAGTCAATAGAGATAACCCAGTTGAGAGTAGTTATCTAATAGTATTATGTCTACGACGTATATGTCAAGACTTCCATTATACGTATTGCTCTGTGATTTTCCAATAGAAAATTGGCTATCATAATGGATGTATATTACAAGTACAAGTCTCACCCACTTAGGAATATCCTCTAAAAAATTTCATATCCATTCATCTTCTTCGCCACATTTATCCAAAGCGATGAACTCAAATTCCATCGTGGATTTAGCAATGCACGTCTGTTTAGAGGACTTCCATGAAAAAACTTCACCATCCAATATGAATACATATCTATTGTAGACTTTGAGTATTTCATGTCAGCTATCCAATTTACATCACTATATCCTTCTAATACAGTTGGATATCTTATGTAGTGCAATCCATCGCTACATGTATATCTTAAGTATCTTAGTAGTCTTGTAATACCTTTCTAATGATCAGATCCTAGATTTCTAGTATATCTACTTAGCTTGCTTCCATCGTAAGCTATGTATGGTCTCGTAAAACTCATCAAGTAGATAAGACTTCCTATCACTTTAGAATATTATAGTTGAGACACACTCTAAGTTTTATTCTTAGTAAGGTGAATATTTACATCTATTGGTGTTCTCACAATTCTAGAATCACCCTTGTTGAATTTCTCAAGTATTTTTTTAGCATAATGACATTGACTTAGAATGAGACCATTTGATATCATTGATATCTTAATTCCTAGAATTACATCAATAGGTCTTATCTCTTTCATATCAAACCTTGAATTCAACTTAGTCTTAGTAGATTTGATCATTACTACCCATAATTAGCATGTAATCAACGTAAAGACACAAGATAACATAACCATCTTCTTTGTCCTTGACATATACACATTTTTCACATTCGTTGATTTTAAAGTCATTTATCCTCATGACATTATCAAAATTTTCATGCCACCTTTTTTGAAGCTTGTTTTAAGCCATATAAAGACATCATAAATTTACTAAATTTTTCTTCTTGCTCTAGGCATGAAAATCCTTAGGTTGGTCCATGTGAATTTTTTCATCTAACTCTCCATTTAGAAAGGCTATCTTTATATCAATTTGATGTATTTCAAGATTTTGTAGAGCAAAGATATCAATTATCATCCATATGGATTTTATTCTTGTCACAGGAGAATAAGTATCAAAGTAATCAAGATCATGTCGTTGTTTATATCCCTTAATTACAAGCATGGCCTTGTACTTATCAATTGATCCATCTTATTTACGTTTTTTGTGAAAATCTACTTGGAGGCAAATAAACTAGTGTGATTTTGCATAATGGACTCAATTTCACAATTAATGGCTTCTTGCCATTGAGGACCTTCAGAAAAATTCACAACCTCTTCATAAGTTTGAGGTTCACTTTTTAGCAAATAGGTTGAAAAATTTGGACCATAGGATGTTTCTGTTCTATTCCTCTTGCTAGTCTAGGTTCGACATCAACTTTATCCTCAACCTTTTGTTCAAGCTCTTTGATTTGATTATCTTCATTAATAGTCTCATATGTTCGTTTAGATGAACTTGATTCTCCTTAAGATTTACCTGGAAATATATGTTCAAAGAACAATGCATTCCTTGATTCCATTATCATGTTATTATGTATGTATGGAATTGTGGACTCATGCACAAAAAACCGATAAGTATTATTATTATGTGCATATCAAATGAATATGCAATATATCATTTTTGGACCTATATTCACCTTCTTAGGTATAGGTACGACTATTTTAGAAAGACATCCTCACACTCATAAATATTTATAGGAAGGTACATTTTCTTTAAATAATTCATACATTGTTTTATGTGTCTTTTTCTAGGGTACCTTATTTAAAAGGTAGTTAGCTGACAAAATAGCTTCCCCTCACAAGTTATATGGTAACCCATAACTTAATAGCATTGCATTCATCATTTCTTTCAAGGTATGATTCTTATGTTCAGTAACTTTATTTTGCTAAGGTGAATAAGGTGTTGTGATTTCATGGATAACTTCATATTGTGTATAGAATTCACCAAACGATGCTTCATATTCACCATCATGGTCACTGCGTTGTACCTTGATCTTCTTGTTAAGTTGATTCTCAACTTATGTTTTATAAAGAATACATTTCTCTAAGCTTCATCTTTGCTTTGAAGTAAATACACATAGCAATATTTGGTACTATCATCAACAAAAGTAATAAAATACTTATTGCCACCCTTTCTTTGAAGAAATTTTAAATCATATAAATCAATATAGATTAAGTCAAAGGTTTCAATGTTCCTTTCAATCGAATGAAATGATGGCTTAGTCATTCTAGCTTTAACACAAGTCTCACACTTATGCTTTGAATCTATTTGGAATACGGGTATGTATTTCATATTAATTAGTCTACGCAATGTATCATAATTAACATGACCTAGTCTACCATCCACCAGTTGGAAGACTTAAGTAAATAAGTAGAAGAATTAATCTTATTAATATTCTTAGCTTTTACATTCATTACATTGAGCTTAAATAGCTCATCACATACATACCTCTTTCCTACAAATATCCATTTTTTTGTCACAACGACCTTATCAAATTCAAACACTATCCAAAAGCCATGCTTGTTTAGAAATGAGCCAGAAACAAGATTTTTACGGATGTCTGGCATATAGAGTACATTTTTTAATGTAAGCTCCTTCCCAGAGGTCATCTTTAGTTTGACTTAACCTTGCCCTTGAATGGATGAAGTGATAGAATTTCTCATGAAGAGCTTTTCTCCATCTTTCATTGCTTTAAAAGTAGTGAATAGCTTCTTATCTGAGCATACATGACTTGTTACACCAGTTTCAATCCACCAGTCCTTTGGGTTTGATCCTACCAAGTTCACCTTAGAAATCACTGCACACAAGTCAATATTAGAGATATCATGAGTTATGTCATCAACCATGTTTGCCTTACGGTTCCTATTTCTTTTTGGAAACATCCAATCTCTAAGCTTTATGCTTTATCCTCTAACAGTTAAAGCAAATCCATCTAAAGGGGGTAACTTTTCAATAATAGTTGTAACTTGGAAGGTTTCACTAAGTCCTATCTCTTCATCATACATCTCTGTTATGATATCTTAGATTTCACTTACTTGACTGCATGAAGATTTAGAGTCCACCATCTTATAATCAAGAAAGCGACCAACTATAAATTTCTTGGCACTGGTATATTTAGTTTCATACCTCCAGTCTAAGGATTCCCACAGGTCCTTAGTCGTTTTTTCCTCATTGTACAAGGAATCGATTAGACTATTCAGAACATAGTTTCAACATAGATAATCAGTATACTTCATGCTTCAATAGCACTAGCAGACTAAAAATCTTGTTCACCCTTAGGTTGATCAGAAGCTTCTTTAGTCAAGAACCTTGTCAAATTCAAGGTGGTGAGATAGAACATCATCTTATTTCTCCATCTCTTGAAGTTCAAACAATTAAACTTCTTCGGTTTCTCTATCACAACATGGTTCATATGAATAGAAACTAAGAATACCCTATTAGCCACAAAAAACATCATCATTTGGTTCAAAGTGAAACCACTCACAATAGGGTAGTAACATTCATAATTGGGTTCTCAATTCGTGAGAATGAAGTGGTCATTTCAAAAGTCATTTTTGTTTTCTTTTCTGAAAAATACACAATTAAAAATGAAGTTTTATAATCACAAAAATAATTTATAAAATATTTATGAAGCTATTCCAAAAAAAATTACTTATTGTAATAAGTAGTAGTAAAAACATACAACTTTTAAACATTTCATGCATAAAAGCATAAACAGATATTTAAAAATTTGTTATAAAAATGTTATAAAGCTAATTAAGATTAAAAACTCTACTCCATGATAGTATATTAATTGCACAGTTCGCAGAAAATACACGCAGGAAAAGTAATAAAGTTAGTACAACATTAAAAAAAACAATGACTACATTAAAATAATCAAGATTTAAAATAAAATCAAAACAAGTGAAAATGCTATTGATAAAAAATTATTAGACAGGTAACAAGTGCAAAAGGAATTAATATATAAGAAACTAACAGATTAAACAATATAAACAAATTAACAAGAATTACAATGATACAGTACTGGGTTAAAAAAAAATAGACGCAAAGTTCCAATAAAAAGCATTAAAGTAACGAAATAAAGACAGAAAGCATTGAAGGGAAAAAATATTAAATTAATACCCAAAAATAATAAAATAATAAGAAGGAAATTCCTAAAACAAGTAAAAAGAACAAAATCCTAGTAATTAAAATCATATAATACCATGCAGAAATAGATATCAATTTAAACTCAAATCAGTATTTCAAAAAATGCAGTGTAAGAATAACAAAAGTAAAAAAATTAAAAATTTTAATTTACAAAAAAAAACAAGTAACAATTCTGGAATCTACAAGTTTGTCCAAAATTGGAAAGGAAAAAATTATTTTAAAATTGTATGAAATAATACATGTACAAACAATTTAAAAATAAAAGTATTTTATTAAAAATTAAAAACAAACACAAATATATATATATATATATATATTAATACAAAATTTAAATAACATAAAATTTAAATAGAGTATATAATTGAGTTTTGTGTATCACACATTATCCTTAAAATAATTTTTTCATTCACCATGTGTATTATAGAATTATGAAAACTTATCTTTCAAGATACAACAATTAAATTTAGATAGAAAATAAAAAAAAATATTTTCGTACTATCTCTTTTTCCTTGTTTTTCTTTTCTTCCCTTCACTCTTATTTTTCCTTTCTTTTTCTTTTCTCTTTCTTCATTTTCTCTTCCTATCTCATTAGCTCTATTTTCCTTTTTTTTCCAAAATTTAAATAACATAAAATTTAAATAGAATACATAATTGAGTTCTGTATATCACACATTATCCTTAAAATAATTTTTTCATTCACCGTGTGTATTATAGAATTATGAAAACTTATCTTTCAAGATACAACAATTAAATTTAGATAGAAAATATAAAAAAAAAAATTTCGTACTATCTCTTTTTCCTTGTTTTTCTTTTCTTCCCTTCACTCTTATTTTTCCTTTCTTTTTCTTTTCTCTTTCTTCATTTTCTCTTCCTATCTGATTAGCTTTATTTTCCTTTTTTTCCAAAATTTAAATAACATAAAATTTAAATAGAATACATAATTGAGTTCTGTGTATCACACATTATCCTTAAAATAATTTTTTCATTCACCGTGTGTATTATAGAATTATGAAAACTTATCTTTCAAGATACAACAATTAAATTTAGATAGAAAATATAAAAAAAAATTATTTTCGTACTATCTCTTTTTCCTTGTTTTTCTTTTCTTCCCTTCACTCTTATTTTTCCTTTCTTTTTCTTTTCTCTTTCTTCATTTTCTCTTCCTATCTGATTAGCTCTATTTTCCTTTTTTTTCCACTGTTTTTGCAGTTTCTATATTTCTGAACGAGTGTATATATATACACACACACACCCTATGAGAAACGGAAGCAGAGATTTAAGAAACAAAAGAATCAATTCAGAAACAAAAAAGAAGAGAATGGAAGGAGAGCTTTAATTCTGAAATGAAAAACTTCCAAAACGAAAAAAATTAATTCAGAAATATTTTTGATTTTAAAGCAATTTTAATTCATAAAATTTCAAAAATGACAACCCAAGATATAGGCTCCTTATAAATAGATAATGTTGTGACACTACACCGACATATGGTAACCCAATTAACACATGATAACACAACCTGAGATAAACTTCTAAAATGATGTAACTCTTCACTAGCCAACCATGCATTTTAACTCTCAATAAATCCTCACTTAATCTCATATTTTTTATACTCAACCTGGTGTTTGATAAATATGAGAGACACCTTTATGATGTCTTACATCATACGAATGCTACATAATTTCTTGGACCCAACACTCAGAAGAAAAATGAACCAAAAAAAGACCAAGGAAGTCTAGTGTCAAATGAATAAAGTTTCTCTCTCAAAATCTAGCCAAAGAAACAATAAGACAGATAAAAAAAAATTATAAAAAAAAACCAGCCTCTCTAACCTTCGTCAACCACATTGGAGATGGTAATAGCCACCCTAGCGAGGGTAATAACCATTATACATTTCCAACTACATTGGCAAGAACCACAGCGAGAACATCAATTAGTGAGCATTTCAAACATCAAGAAGTGTCTAGTCCCTACCAGGACAACATGATAACAAACAAAGTTCCCAATGTGACAACACAACAATAAATACTCAATAATGCAAACTACATTCACTCTAAGAAAGTGAGTGTATGTAACAAGCAAACACAAAACTGTGTTCTAAGTAAACTTAGATACTAGTAACCAACCATATAAAGGATATACATAAATATCAAATAAAGTACAAACATCGTGGTTTGTACAAAAATGCCAATACCAAAATGATAAGATTTACACTTAGTTCCACAATCTTTAGACCATTCACAAATCAAATTGCATGCTAATATATGAAAATTAATACTTCTCTCATGACCTTACCAGTAATAGCAAACTGACAGTCATCTATAGCACACACTACCCAAAATATTTTCTTATCAAAATGCTCCACTTTGGTAGTCAAAAAGGTTTTTATAACAAACATCTTTATTGCATCGTAAGGTACCTTTTTGTTGATAATTACATACTCGAGAAAAAATTAGGATCTTTCATATGTCTTTTGGGTAAGAAAACAAAAGATTTCCTCTTTGAAGAACCTTCATACTCACTTTTTCCCCTATCAAAGAAATTAGAATCTCTATAATCAGATTAAACTGCATCTTCCATTTGAACTCTTGTATTATATATTTTAATATCTACAAATTCATCAAACAACATGTCATCATAAACCTTTTCATTTTCAAAACCAAGTTCATGAAAAACTTCCTCTTGGTCTTAGTCATTACTAACAGGTTCATTATCTCTACCATCATCGTACGGTATCTATCTCTATTTGCATGTCTATTCCATGTTCACCACTTCCAAGTTTACTAGTCTAATTTCCATGGTTGTTCTATCAGAATGAATCAACAATACTCCAATCTCAAGGTTTTGTATCATGTAATACCAAAAAAATGTCTCATAAGCTTCAACATTGCCTCTAGTTTTTTAAATAATAAGAATGTTGTTGTGCCTCTTTGAAAATTGTCCAAATAATCCACCTTACCACCAATGTACTTCTTCTTTATCCCAACATCCAAAAATCTTCCACAAGGATGGATATCTAAGGTAAATGGTTGAGATTCATTCTCTATCCAATAATAAAAGCACATAAGGATAGGGTTCTCTTAGTGTGTGTACTATGTTATGTGCAAAGGCTTTATAATTATGTCTTACTACTTTTAAAGTAATACATATGCAATGCTCCTAAAAAAACAAAATGATAAATTAATCCATTAAATTATTTTTATTAATATGTGAGGACCACTTGATACATTAAATACACTTTCATCAATGTATTACCCTACCTTACCCTTACGTAGTCAACAACATGTACAAGAGATATACACATGAAATAAAAAAAATCCACATAACCCTACTTGTCGTATTCAACAATTACAAACATATAATTGTTCCTAAAGATCCAACGACAAATAAACACAAATTGACACTATTTAATAGGTAATACACATAAATCCAACCAAATAAATACATTTTTGACTAAACCTTTCTTTTAACAAAATTGCAAAAACCATATAATAGTGGGTTAGCATCATTGTAGATAAATATGTTGACTTCCATCTAAAACAGCTTTATCAAAATAATAAATCAATATCTCTGTACCAATTTGGTTATTATCTTCTAAATTTCACTCAAATTGTAACTCAAATTCTCTCTTAAATTCTATGTGTAAGTCTTGTAATTCATGTTGTTCCTTTGTTAGCATTCATGTGTGCAAAGCACACATTTTGTCTTCTTTTATATAAGGTCAGTGTTGAAATAGTATCGTAAACATTCATTTAATTAAAAACACTTTGTATGTTTGTAGATTTACACACACCATCAGGGGTTAGAATCATTTAGTTTACATTCTAGATGTGTATTTACATAATATTTTTTTGTGTTTTCTTGTTGGTATTTGCAAAAAATTACTTAACATTTTTTTCAAATAAAAACAAGTTTTTTAGATCTTGCTAAGGTGATCGCCTATATGGTTAGCAAGTGGTCAAAGAGATTTTACATCTTTTGTCCTTGAAATGGTGGTTATTACCCTTGTTGACATGATCAGTGTGGTTCCTGGTAGCCCAAGATTTTTCTAAAATACCCATCATTTTCAAAAAGAAAATCAATTAGGAAATGTGTAAAAACTCTAGCATTTTTAAAAGTTGGATTTCAATTTGAAAATTGTTTTCTAAGTTACGTTTAAGTCATGTTGTATTTTGTGTCTATATGTTGGCTTCCCATATACAAAATACAAACTCTGTTTATTTTACTTAATGTTCTATCTTCCTCTGTGTAAGGTTGATTATTGTAGATCAGTAATGCACACACACATATAGTTAGGTACATAGTGATTGAAAGCATGTTTTACACATACCATGGGGTTCGTTTTCATTGTATGCATACTAGTTTGAGCTCATCGACATTTTCACTTGTATTTTTGTTTCCTTTAGAGTAAAGGTATTAGAAATTTTTGAATAAAAAAATGAAAGGTTTGACACCTTGACGAGATCCTCGAAAAGGGCCTTGCTGGAATCCTTGTCAAAACCTGGCGAGATGGTCGGCAAAGACCCTTGGAAAATCCATAACGAGGTTGGCGTTTAAGCTTGGGTGATTCTTGAAATACCTCTATCTTTGTGTCATTAAGAAAAATGTAATGAAGATCTGTCAAATTGATATCTCATTTTCTATTTTTGGATCATTATTATCTTAAGTGTTGTTCAATATTAGTGATTCATGACTGTATGGATAAATCCGGGCTCTTGAGTGGTAAGTATTCAAGGTGGTATTTTCAAGTGATTTTATGTGAGGAACCTATGTGGTTATGAGCCATATGTTAGCTAATAGTTGCCTTTGTGCAACTTTTTTTAATATGTTGATCCATGTGTTGGCTGGTAGTTGCCTTTATGCAACTTTTTCTTATGTGAAGAGCTTTTGTGACCGTGAGCCATGTGTTGCCTAATAGTTTCCTTCATTCCATTTTTTATTATGTGGTGAGTCATGTGTCGATTGATTGGTTATGAGAGGTTCATGATATATGGTTGAATGTGTTTCCCATGTTGGTTGTTTGTGATTTGTGAGTGATCATGGTTAAGTGGTTTCTCATATTGGGTGTTCAAATCTTGTTCACTTTATTGATAATTGATAATTGATCGCATTACATCGAATGGTGCTACCTTTGGAGGAAAGTTGTTTTCATGTGTCAAACCAAGTTTTTATGAAGGCAGTAAGCGAGAAAAGCAATAAGTAGTTCAGATAGTGGTCTCGGCTGATAGAGGTTATAGTGGTTTTATTTCTGTCAGGGTTGTAATTATTTTATTACTTAGTGGATTTATGTGTCGTAAAGTGGTTGTCATAAGCAACCCAAGGATGTTATATGGATAGAGCTTCTATGTAGATTTGCCTCGTTATATCTATTTTTATGCATGCTATAATGTTTGGCTAGTATAATCAGAGTTTAAATTATGTATGTCTCTATATACTGAAGTTTAATCTCTGATTTGAAAGCTTTTATTTTTTATTGCTTGCTTTCTAAATTCCATATAATATATCTATTGCTTATTTCTTATTATTTATGATTAATGCATTCGTTATTTTTGTTGTATTAAATTGATCTACCTACTTTCTGATCAATTTATATTGCCTCTACCTTTTATCTCCATATGACTTTGATATGAGTTTGTAAGGAGTTTTTATCTCCTTACTTTGGTTGTGCACCAAATGTCAAACTATTTTTCTTGATAAGCTTTGTTTTGTTTGATTGCATGCTCTGAGAGTACAATCATTATTTACCAAATATGCTCCCAATATGAGGTCTTGAAGTGATTAAAAATCTTTTCTAACTTATTAGTATGTATGATTCTTTCCTATGCTATATGATGTTTATTATGTTTATACATGCTACTAGCCTAAACAGATGTTTGTGAGGGACATCATCAATAGAGTGTTTACCACAGTTTCTTCTTCCTTATTGTTGGTTTTTTTTGTTGTATGTTGAATTGAGCATGTTATTTTGTATTTTTGCTGTGTTATTTGTTTAACTCATGTTTATGAGGTCGAATTGGTATAGAGCTTGCAAAAATATTTCATGAGTTGGCGTCTCTACCCCTCATCTAGTTCTTGATTACCTATTTAAATCATAAGAACAATTGAGCTTTGTGTAATTGTTCTTATGTATGGAATTCTCATACGTATCATCAATACTTTGAGGGTTTTAGTATTGGTGATTTGTTGAGTGATTTTGCAAAAATAATTTTTGAGTTATGTTAATTAAAAACTAAATTAACAACTAAGAAATAGATTGCATTTAGGTACATGTGCATGTGATTGCCATTATCCTAGGATTCATAGATATGGATCATTGGTAATTGAACCACATCACATTATGGTGGGGCTTCAAAGGAGAGTAAGTTTCTGTATTAGATCGTAGTTGTGGTACATACATAAAGTGGAGATAGCTTAGTGTCACGACCTTATTTTTCAAGTAGCGATCGTGCGACACTTAGCACCGTCCGTTGCACTAAGCCTACCTTTGAATCCGAATGAAACTCCAAAGAGATTAGAAAGAGATTTTGTAAAGAATGCTTTGTATTGCTCTAGAGAGAGTTTATCTTACAATTTCCCAAGATTTCCCAAGATGAATACAAATGAAGACCAATGGGTCTATTTATAGTGTGGCTCTAAGCTTAAGGCTATGCCACCACTTTCTAGATTCTTTTAGTTCTAGAATATACAAGAGTATTCTTGTTTTATCTACAATATGTCACAAGGGTCTAGGACCTTCTAGCCAACTCTAGAGTCTTCTAGGTTTGTCTAGCTCCTTCATGCACGTTCCGGGATGTTCCGTAAGCTTCCAACGGCTTCTACATCCTTCATGAACCATCCGACATGTTCTAGAATATTCCAGCCCATTCTAACACTCTCCAGCGTGCTCTAGAACATTCTAGGGTCTTCTAGCTTGAGTTGAGTCCATCCAACTCTAGCTTTTTCTAGACATCTCTAGGCAACTCTAGAACCTTCTCATGTAGAAAAGTCTAGATCCTTTAGGCAAGCACCATTTATTTGGATTTTTAGGGACATTTGAGCGGGACGTGACACCCTCCCCCATTCAAGTTCGCGATTCCCTCATTGCGCCTTCAAGCTTGAACCTCTCTATGTCATCTTTGAATTTCCACAAAGAATCCTCAGTTTCCCAGCTTGTCTCTACATCCGGAGTGTTCTTCCATTTGACCAAGTATTCCCTATAACTTGGTACACCTCTACGCTGGATCAGGCGATCAGCCAAGATTGAGTCCACTTTCCTGTCAAAGGAGGTTACCACTGCGGTAGGCGCTCTCTTGGATTTTCCTCGACTCATGTCTTCCTTGTCTCCATGATAAGGTTTTAGCATGCTTACATGGAAAACATGATATATTTTAAGCTTCAGAGGGAGTTGTAGCTTGTAGGACACCTTACCGACTTTCTTGAGGATTGGAAATGGTCCTTCATACTTCCGCACTAACCCCTTATGAACCTTCCGCAAGGACTTAAACTGTTGGGACAATAGTTTTACAAGGACCAAATCCCCTTCATGAAATTCCACCATCCTCCTTTTCTTGTCAGCTCATTTCTTCATCTTCTTAGATGCCTTATTCAGATAGGCTCGGGCCAACTCAGCTTGTTCATGCCACGCCTTGGCAAATTTTAAGGCAGCATGACTCTTCCCTTCATAACTCGTGGCCAAGGCATGGGGAGTCATGGGTTGCTGCCCTGGACGATCTCAAAGGGACTCTTCGCGGTAGACTCGCTCCGTTGTAAGTTGTAAGAGAATTGGGCTACATCCAACAACTTCGCCCAATCGTGTTGGTTGGCACTAACAAAGTGCCTAAGATACAACTCCAGCAATGCATTGGCACGCTCTGCTTGTCCATCACTTTGTGGATGAAAGCTTGTAGAGAAGTTCAAGTTTGATCCCAACAGCTTGAACAATTCCGTCCAAAATTTGCCAGTAAATTATGGGTCTCGGTCACTCACGATATTGGATGGAATCCCCCAATGCTTCACAACATGTTTGAGGAACAACCATGTCGTCTCATCTACCGTGCAATCTGTTGAAGCAGGTATGAATGTTGCGTATTTGCTGAAGCAGTCGATGACGACAATGATGCTACCAAAGCCCTCAGATTTTGGCAGGCAAGTGATGAAGTCCATAGAGACACTCTCCCACGGTCTCTCTGGAATAGGCAAAGGTTCTAACAACCCTTCGGGTGCATGCTGCTCTATCTTGTCCTGTTGGCACACAAGACAAGTTCGTACATAAGCTTCGACATCGTCCCGAAGTTGAGGCCAATAATAGATTGATTTGATCAAAGCAAGGGTGTGCCTCATTCCTGGGCGTCCAGCCCATAAGGAATCATGGCACTCCTTAATAAGCTCTTTCCTTAAGCTTCCTCATTTTGGCATGAAGTTTTGATTCTGCTTGGCATAGAGTAGTCCGTCACTCAGCCAAAATTGTCTCGTCTTTTCTTCCTTGATGAGGGCAAGGAGGTTTTGATCAAGGGCATCATGATTCAACCCTTTTTTGATCCTTTCCAGCAAAGAACTACTTGGCCTACTCAAGGCTTCTAATTCCACCTTACGACTTAGCGCATCAGCCACCACATTGGCCTTACCGGGTTTGTACTCCAACCTGTGGTCAAACTCCGCCAAGAAGTCTTGCCATCGAGCTTGCTTGGGACTCAACTTCTTTTGAGTCTGGAAGTAGCTTGTGGCTACATTGTCCATCATGATAACAAAATGAGAACCCAACAAGTAGTGTCGCCACACCCTTAGGAAATGAATGATAGATGTCATTCCTTTTCTTGCACAGTGTAGCGGCGTTCAGTGTCATTGAGATTGTGACTCTCATAGGATATCGAATGCCTTTCCTGCATCAAAACTCCACCAATGGCAAAGTCTGAGGCATATGTGTGCAGCTCGTATGTCTTGGAGGGGTCTGGTAGACAAAGCATCGGTTCTTCACTAATAGCCTTCTTTAAGTCTTCGAATGAGGCTTGGCATTCATTTGTCCAATCCCAAGCCTTGTTCTTTTTGAGCAGGTTGGTCAGTGGGGCTGCTCTCGCTGAGTAGGACTTGATGAACCTTCTATAATAGTTCACTAGTCCAAGGAAAGATCTTAACTCGGGAACCTTGGCAAGAGGTTCCCATTCTTGGATGGCTTTCACCTTGGCTTCATCCATCATCAATTTCCCATCCTTTATCCGATGCCCCAAGAACATCACCTCATCTTGAGCAAAGGAACATTTCTCCCTCTTGATGTATAGCTCATTTTCCCTTAGGACCTCAAACACCTTCTTCAAATGCTCTAGATGTTCTTCCAAAGTCCGGCTATATATCACAATGTCGTCAAGATATACTATCACGAACTGATCGAGGTAGGGATGGAAAATTTTGTTCATGAGAGTACAGAAGGTGGCAGGTGCATTAGTGAGACCAAATGGCATGAAAAGGAACTTATAGGCACCATACCTGGTCACACAAGTAGTCTTGGGCTCATCTCCCTTGGCTATGCGTACCTAGTAGTATCCTGATCGCAAGTCCAGTTTTGTGAAGTATCTGGAATTCCCTAATTGATCGAAAAAATCAGCAATAAGAGGGATAGGATACTTGTTTTTTACTGTGATCTTATTTAGCACCCGATAGTCGATGCACATTCGTAGCGAGCCATCCTTCTTCTTTTGAAAGAGTACCAGGGCACCAAATGGGGCCTTGGAGGGCCATATGAAGCCAGCATCCAGCAATTCGTCGAGTTGCTTCCGTAATTCTACCAACTCTGAGTTCGCCATTCGATAGGGGCTCATTGATGGTTACTTGGTGCCGGTTTCCAACTCTATCTCATGATCCACCTCCCTTTTTGGAGGTAACCGTTTGGGTAATGCCTCCGGCATCACATCCTGGAACTTATCTAGGACAACTTGCACTTCCGTCGGCAAGTTTGGCTTTGGTGACGCCTCTTCATCATTGTATTCCTTTAGGATGGCCAAATAACTTTCTTCATCCCTCTTCAATCCCTTCTTGAATTGAAGCGTTGAGAGAGCTTGAGTAGTAGTTATGGTGGTCCTTTCTGTCGGTACTATACACGTCTTCACACTATCCATGATGCACATAGAGTTTGAGCAGGGCACCAAGAAAGCTCTTACCTGGTCCAAAAACTCCATGCCGAATAAAATAGAGAAGTCATCCTTGTCTGCTTTAACCGTTGTAGTCGACCTCTTGCCTCCTCTTCAGCATTTATGGGGAAGAACTGCATTTTGAACTCCCTTTTGAAATCTTCAAAGGTTTCAATTGTGCAAACCCCTCGTTGCACATCTCCATGCCTCCGTCTCCACCACAACATAGCAGTGTTGGAAAAATACATGGCTGCAATTCGGATCTTGCTGGCATGGTCCATTATGCCAGTAGCCTCAAAGTATTGTTCCAGCCCCCATAGGAAGTTCTCAACTTTCCTAGCATTCCTAACAACATTGAAGGTCTTAGGTTTGGGAACATCCACCCTCTTAGTCTCAATGATGGTGGTTATGCTAGTTCCCACGGCCATAACCCGCTTACATAGAGCTAGATCACCACCCATGTCCTCCACTCTAAGCAAGACATTAGCAAGTTCTCTTTGGATGAGATCTCTTACCTTGGCAAGTTCAGCCTTTAATCCATCAATCTCTTGCCTTAAGCCACCGTCTAACTCATTAAGGGACATCTTGACTGCTGTATGGATCTCCACATCCTCGACCTCCAAGCCATTGCAATATTCCTCTAAGTTGTCCACCCTATCGAACAGCTCTACCAAGTTATCCTACGCACTCCCCATATGTGCTTCTAAGCTAGAGAGTATGTCTTTCGACTTGGCTCGAGATTCCTTTGATGGTTTACGAGTTTCCTCATGCCCACATTCCATAGGTGGAACATCGACGCTTGGTGTAGATGGAGCAACGTTCTTCATTATGCCAAAGGTAGAAATGCTTCAACCGAAAGCTCTGATACCAACTGTCACGAACTTATTTTTCCATCTATTGCACTAAGCCTACCTTTGAATCCGAATGAAACTCCAAAGAGATTAGAAAGAGAGTTTGTAAAGAATGCTTTGTATTGCTCTAGAGAGAGTTTATCTTACAATTTCCCAAGATTTCCCAAGATGAATACAAATGAAGACCAATGGGTCTATTTATAGTGTGGCTCTAAGCTTAAGGCTATGCCACCACTTTCTAGATTCTTCTAGTTCTAGAATATACAAGAGTGTTCTTGTTTTATCTACAATATGCCACAAGGGTCTAGGACCTTCTAGCCAACTCTAGAGTCTTCTAGGTTTGTCTAGCTCCTTCATGCACGTTTCGGGATGTTCCGTAAGCTTCCAGCGGCTTCTACATCCTTCATGAACCATCTGGTATGTTCTAGAATATTCCATCCCATTCTAGCACTCTCCAGCGTGCTCTAGAACATTCTAGGGTCTTCTAGCTTGAGTTTAGTCCATCCAACTCTAGTTCTTTCTAGACATCTCTAGGAAACTCTAGAACCTTCTCATGTAGAAAAGTCTAGATCCTTTAGGCAAGCACCATTTATTTGGATTTTTAGGGACATTTGAGCGAGACGTGACATTAGGCTCAGTTAAGCATGGTGCACCAACTGTGAGATTTAGCTAATATCATCTTTAAGTTACGAATTGTTGATTTTCTTTGGTAGTGAACTACTTATTGTCGAGTAGTTGTCATAAATAAATGTGCACATTACCATATATGTGAAGATCCTATATGGGTTTACTACATTATATTGATATGTTTGTATGATCACATGTAGTGTTAGTACAATTATGATTTCATCAAAATGTGTTCTTACATAGGATGGGTTAATTGTGATTTGAAAGCCTTTCTTTCTAACTTTAATTTCCTTATATCTTATGATCTTTTTATCTATTTGTATTCTAATTTACCATGTGTGTTGAATATTAAATTGTTTATCTATATCTATTTAATATGTATTACTATTTTCTTTCTCAATGTTTATTTCACTATGATGTTCATTTGTTTACCTTTTTTTTCGCTATTGTTGAGATTGGGGTGAATCCTAAGGAGTCAATATCTCTTTGATATGATTATACAAACTTATCTTAGGCTATTTCATTCTATAATAATAGGTTTTCGTTGATTTCTTGGAGTATAATCACTTCTCATTTTTTTTTGCAAATAAAAAATTGGAAGGGCATATTAGGGGAATACAATGGTCAAGTGTATGTCGAGTAGATACAAACGTTAAAGCCCGTTAACGATTTCATAACAATGGTAGAAATTTAAAATTATTCACCTAGTTGGTGGTATTTTTGTCACACTTAAAAGGTGGGTGGTAGAAATCGACAAACAAGTAAAGGTTGGTGGTTGTTTTGTAGGTTTGTCCTTTTTTTATTTGTTAACTTGAAATCTTTCATTAAGTCAAAGTTGGTTGATTTTGGATATTTTTACATAAAAAATTTACTTACATATTTTCAAATTTCCTTAGTTGGAATATTTGTACATATTGGAATTGAACTTCCATTCTAAATAAGTAACAATGACCTAAAGTGGGTGTATACGCAAATCTATAGAATCTATTTGCAAGCTCTATTTCAACTTGACCACCTCTAAATGTGAATTAAGAAAATAGCGCAGTGGAGTAATCAATAATAACAACATAATTAATTCAACAAAAAATACAACCAGTATATAAGAAAGAAAAATCTACAGTAAAACACACTAATGATAGTGTGCCTCACGGATTTATATCCAAGCTAGTAGCATATAATAGAAAGGCATTTAACACACAACATGTGAGTCATGTTAACTTAATTTTTACTAAGAATGTTGATTATAATTTAACATTAAAATGATAATAAAAAAGTTAACATGTGATTTTAGGAATATTAGTAAAGAATAAGTACCTATTTTTACTTCCACCTAATATAAATAAGGCATTATTGTCAAACTCAAGGATACTAAAGAACATGATAGAAGTAGATGATGGATAAAATTGGGATACTTGAGACCAAACACATAATTTCACATTGGGTATTAGGTCACCAGGGATTTTTTCAATCCACTCATAAGAAGACAATTTCATAAACAAAGAAAATTTGAGATGTATAACCTCAATAACCTCATTGCTCACCACATTATTGCGTATTAGGTCACCAGGGATTTTTAATCCACTCATGAGAAGACAATTTCATAAACAAAGAAAATTTGAGATGTATAACCTCAATAGCCTCATTGCTCACCACATTATTGCGTAAGTCTCAAATAAACCATTTAAGAGTTAAAGCTTTAACTCATTAGATAGATGAAGCTCACTAAGGCCAACCTCATGGTGAGACTCATAATAGCAATTTAGAACCAGCTAGCGACTAGAACCTATAAGAAATGGATTTATTGATGATGAATAAACGAATGTTTATAATCTATTTATACAAAAGAAAAGAAAAATTGTAATAATTAAAAATAAACACAATTATGGAGAGGCATGTTCTTGGACAGCCTATCCTTCCCCACCAAGCTATTGGTGGCTGCTTCTAGCTGGTGTGTTGGTTGTCACCAGTTGGATCTCATGTTCTTTAACATTCCCCCTCAAGTTAGAATATATGTTAATTATTCCTAACTTGTTAAGTAAGCTTGAGAACTGTGGAAAAACTCAGGGATTTGGTAAATATATCTACTGGTTGCTCTAATGTAGAGATATGATAAGTTTTGATCATTCCAACTTGAATCTTTTCTCTTACTAGATGGCAATCGATCTCTATGTGTTTGGTTTGCTCATGAAACACTAGATTTGATGCAATGTGAAGAGCTACTTGATTGCCACAATATAACTTGGTTGGTTGGGAGTGTTTGATACCCAAATCATCCAAAATATATCGTAACTAGGTTACTTCGCAACATGATGCTGCCATAGAGCGGTATTCTACTTCTGAACTTGATCGTGAGATTGTATTTTGTTTCTTAGTCTTCCAAGAAATTAACGAGTTTCCAAGAAACATACAATATCCTATGGTTGATCGTCGTGTATCTGTGCATTTTGCCCAATCTGCATCACAAAAAGCATTTAGTTGTAATGAACTAGTTGCTGAGAAAAAGAGACCTTACCCTGGTGTGTTCTTGACATATCGTAGCACTCGTTGAGCTACTTCCAAATGTGGTTATCGTGGTTTATCCTTATATTGACTGAGAATGTGCACGGCATACACTAAGTCGGACCTTGTAATGGTCAAGTATATTAATCTCCCAACAAGTCTTCGATAGGATGTGGGATTACTGATGAATTCTCCTTCAATCTTGCTGAGGGATAAATTTTGTTCCATAGGTGAATTGACAGATTTGGCACCAAGATAACCATGTCCTCCAATATTTCAAGTGCGTACTTGCGTTGTGACAGAATAATTCCCTTCCTAGAACGTAAAACTTTTATGCCCAAAAAATACTTTAATTCACCGAGATCTTTAAGCTTGAATTGTCTTATGAGATGATTCTTAGTTTCTTCAATGTCTTGTATATTGTTTTCTGTTATGATTATATCATCTACATAGATGATGAGCGAAAACCGACATCGTCGATTCTTGCCAATACTTTGGTTTTAATATTTATAAAACTCTCGCAAGTGCACGAATCATTTCGTAGAAAATGATAAGTATACTCCCAAGGTCGATCTAAGGAAGGAATGTATGTGGTTTTTAATTTATTATTCAAACTTTTAAAAACGAAATTAAATCTTAAACATCCTGTCACGATATTTTGGGTTTTTGTGTTTTTAATCTACTAACATAAAAATAAACATAGATTCAATAAACATTGATGCAAATTTTATCTTTTATAATAGTAGAGTATTTATGGATATAATAACTAAGTTAATTATGCTTGCTCATATTATCTAGGTTATTAAAGATATGAATTGATATTTATTGATTCTTTCTTTTTTGTATAAATACCACCTTTGGTGGGGTTAGATATTCTTTGTTAACTAAACAAATCAATTAACACCTATGGGTTGGGTTGATAACTAATATGCTTAATTAAATTAATTCATTTTTCTAAGAGATTGAAAATGAACCATTTAAATGCCACCTTTGGTGGGGTTAGACAGTTTAAACTTTATTCAAGATGTCCAAATTAAACCTAAGAATTTAGTTATCCGAGTACTAACTTTCAAGTTTTAAAACCACTACTGAAAACATGTCGTCAATACATTTTCAGATAATAATTCTTATAAAAACTTTTGAAATAGAGCTTCACTCTAACTATCAGGCGATTGTATCATCAAATAAAAGAGCACTACTCTAAATCAGACCGGATAACTAAACCTTAAAATCTAATTTTCAGGTTTAAGTTTGTAATGAAAAATAATATATTTCTCTCTAACATTCTTAATATAAAATCTTGAATAAAAACAAAATCAATTCATTTTAGAGATTTTTACCTATTTAATATTTCGCAAGCATAACAACGTTATTATTACATCATGTTTATTAACAGTCAGCACAGTTAAATTTAATCACAGATAAATTAAATATAACATGTAAGAATAAAGCATAAAAATAACTGTAAAGAAAATAAAATCCTTACAGAACTTCGACGCTATTCCCGTTGCTGGAAAACCTCCAAGCGGAATTTGCACTTCCATTTATTGAATCAAAAAGCTAAAAAATTACAAAAACATAACTAGTTCTTCCCAAAAAGGGAAGAACTCTAAAACTAAGAGAAATTAACTAAAAACTAAGAAAAACTAAAAATCTAAGAAAAGAGAGAAAGAAAGAAGAGAGAAGTGTGTTTTTGAGGTGTTGAAGGTGTGTTTTGAAGTGAAGGGAAGGGGAGTATTTATAGGTGAGGATGGAGAAAAAAAATGAGTAAAAAAATGTAAAAATGCGTAATGGAATTGATGAGGTCATTGATGATGTCAGCATGACGTCATGGGGCGGCTACACGTGAAAAATGGGGCGAAACGGGCGTCGGCGCGTGCGGAGGCAGCTGGGCGCGCGCAGCTTTGCGCGGATGAACAGTACCAGCGCGCTCGGCTGGGCGGCGCGGCGACACGATTTTCTCCTTTTTGACCCATTTTGTCCAATTTTTCCATATTTGTTGACCTTTCCCCATTTATTTATTAATATATTTGTGATGTATTGCTTCCAGTATTCCTCTTTGAGTCTTTAAGTTGCATTTTTAAGCCAAAATATCTGAAAAACAATAAAAATACCCGTGATTCCGAAAAAGACAAATTTATATAAATATATGATAAAACATATAAATATATATTTTTTTAATCAATTAATGTGCATAAAATCATGGTTATTTTAGTACTTTTTGAGCACTCATCAATAGACAAGAAGAGTAGAGAAGGGATTACCACGGGTTCGGACGAACAGTGAATGATCATACTTGGATTGGTTAAAACCAGATAGCTTAAGTGTTGTTGATAGCTTGATGAACCACTGTCATGAGGCTTGTTTGAGTCCATACAAAGATTTATGTAGCTTACATACTCGTGTTTCCCCCTTTCGTCCGAATCCAGGTGGAAGGGACATGTAGACATCTTCATGAAGATCACCATAGAGAAAAGCATTGTTGACATCGAGTTGTCGAAGATGCCAATTTTTAATAGCAGCAACGGGAAGGAGAAGCCGAACAGTGACAAGTTTGGCTACTGGTGCAAAAGTTTCTTAGTAGTCAAAACCTTCAATCTGATTGTATCCTTTGGCCACTAACCGAGCCTTGTATTGTTCCACAAAGCCATCGGGATTATACTTGATTTTGTAGACCCATTTACAACCAACTGGTTTCTTGTTTGGAGGAAGTTGTTGAAGCGTCCAAGTGCCATTAGTTTCAAGAGCATCCAGTTCTTGTTTCATGGCAAGCCGCCATTTTGGATCATTGAAAGCTTCAACAAAGGTGGTTGGTTCCTTGAGAATGGAAATAGAAGTAGCAAAAGCATGATGTGCAGGTGATAATTGGTAATAAGTAAGTACATGAGATAAAGAATGAGAAGTACCTTTGTCTTTGGACGATGTTGAGTGAGACGAAGGGAAGGGCCAAGAAGGCAAGGAAGCTTCTACATGATATTTTTGAAGGTAGCTAGGAACATTGGTGGATCGACAAAGCCTATGTGTGACTGGTGTTGGAGGAGTTATGTGTGGTGGATAAGTTGATGATGATGTTTTTGAAGATGAATTTTGAAGATGAAGAGTGTTTGAGTTGATTGTTGGAAGGACAGATGATGTATGATCAAATGATATATTTGGATTGATTGATTTACGAATGTTGGGTATGTCATCATAAATAGTATCTTCTGATGGAGGAAATAGAGTTGGAGTGTTGACAGTGGAAGTGAAATAAGGAAATACATGTTCATGAAAGATAACATCATGAGACACTAAAGTCTTGCTTATTTCTAGATTGTAGACACGATAACCTTTGATCCCAAATGGATACCCAATGAATATGCATTTATATGACCTAGCATCAAACTTGGTGAGTCGATCATGATGTGTAGACACACTAAAAACACGAAGATGTTCATACCTAGGAGTTTTGTGAAAAAGGACTTCAAATGGTGTTTTACCCTCGAGAACAGGTGTTGGAGTACGATTTATGAGGTATGTGGCTGTAAGAATGGCATCTCCTCAGAATTGTTTAGGAAGATTGGCTTGGAAGAGCAATAAACGAGCAACATTGAGAAGATGAAGGTGTTTGCGTTCAGCAACACCATTTTGTTGAGGGGTAGAGACACAACTAGTTTGATGAAGGATTCCCTTGGTAGAAAACAACTGGGTCATAGAGAATTCTGGTCTATTGTCACTACGAATGATTTTAACTCTGGATGAAAATTGTGTTTCAACAAGATTGATGAAGGTGGTAAGAAATGTGTGTGTATCAGATTTAGTATGTAAGAGATAGACCCATGTGCATCTTGAGTAGTCATCAACAATAGTGAGAAAATAACGTGCTCCATTAAGTGCTGGAATGTGATAACCACCCCAAATATCAACATAATCATTTCAAAAGGTGCTTTTGTATTGATGGAACTTAAAGGAAATGGATTACGCGTTTGTTTAGCTAATAGACAAATAGAACAATCACTAATGGAACAAAAAGGTGTGTTGATGGAAAGAGAAATTACACGCAAACTGTTATTAGATAACTGACCAAGTCGTTGATGCCATAGATGAGAGTTGGTGGAAGTAGTGTTTGAAACGGAGAAACATCCAGCCTTTTTAGAAATAGTCAGGTAGTAGAGTTTTGCTTTCTCAGTTCCCATCCCAATCGTCTTCCCTGAGCATTTGTATTGAACAAAGCACATACTATTAGTGAAGGTAACATGGAAAAATGAGGTTTGAGTTAGTTTGGCTACTGAAACTAAGTTTAATTTGAAGGAGGGAACACACAAAACATTATAGAGTATGAAATTATTTGAGAAATGTATAGTGCCAATATGTGTGACACGGGAAAGAGAATGATCAGGTAAATGCACATGGCGATTAGTGACTGGAATGCTAGAGCTCATAAGGTTTTGGGAACATACCATGTGATCAGTTGCCCCTGTATCAAAAATCCAACGAGTTTCTGAATGGAAAAGAGTTGCACATAATGTGTTACCTGAAGAAGTAGTCACTTGACTTGCCATGCTACCTGATTTGGATTGATTGAGAAGTGTAAGGAGATCTTGATATTGGGCAGATGTAAGGTTGTGGGATGGTGTCTTTGTGTCGGAGCAGCTTTCCTAAAAGTCAGTATGATGAGCTTTGGAAGGGAAGCCATAACTTGTGTTTCTCTTATCTTGAATTGCTCCTTTCTTCTGACACATGTTGATGTCATGTCCATTCAAACCACAGAAATTACATTTGAGACGCTTTCGGCAGTTTTCAAAATTGTGTCCATTGAGACCACAAAAATCACATTTGAGGTTACTTCGGCAATTCTCAAAATTATGGCTTATATTGTTGCATCTATTGCACTTAAGATGTGGGTTCCTTGGTGGGTAATTTTTGTGAGGATATTGTGGACGACTATCTCTGGCAAAAAGTGTGGTAGCTTCTGGCATCCTTCCTATGCTTTGAGTGGAGACAACTCTTTGCTTTTCATCTTGAACAATAAGTGAATATACCTTATTTACTGTAGGTAATGGTTCCATGAGCAAGATTTGTCCATGTGTTGATGTGTAAACCGTGTTAAGGCCCATGAGAAACTTTCTGGTTCGCTACTTTTGTTGATATTCTTATAATTCCCTTCCGGCATTTCCTCCACAATGTGGAAGAGGACATAGTGCATCACGGCTATCCCATAAACTTTTCAATTTGGTATAGTATTCTCTAATGCTTATACCTTCTTGCATGCAATCATGGATCTCTTGCTCAATGTGGAATAAGTGCACACTGTTGGTGTGCAAAAATCGTTCCTTTAATTCTTCCCATAGCTCATATGCAGTATCACTATACATGACACTTTTTGCAATTTTGGGTGATATGGTGTTTAGGATCCATCATTTGACAATAATGTTGCAGCGAGTCCATTGTTTGATTTCTGCTTCAAGGTTTGTTGATGGCCTTTTGATTGTGCCATTAATGAATCCTTCTTTGTTTTTGGTTATTAGAGCCATAAGCATTGAATGACTCCAAATGTGATAGTTTTCTTGGTTTAAGAATTGAGCTACGAGAACCATGCCTGGTTGGTCTGAGTGGCGTAGATATAATGAATGGCTAGGGTCATCATACCATTTTGGTAAAGTAGGGTTGGTATTGGTAGTTATAGACATTTTTTGTTGAATAAATTCGAAAGAACGAGATAGGTTTAAGTGTGTTTTAGACAATAATGACTATTTATGAAATAAATAATGTACTGAAATATGTTTTATCTTATAGAAAATGAGTCAAGGATTACAGAGCCGAAAATTTCAGCCGTAGAACCGGTTGGAAAGTGAGTGAACCAGCGTCTGGAGTGGCTGGAA